>CAKNYM010034453.1:0-31680 GCA_932195095.1 Andricus curvator
CCGCCCCCCCCCCCCCCCCCCCCCTCTGGATCCGCGCCTGATTTTCAATGTTTCATTTGAAATCAGTTAAATTTTGATTGTCCTAAATTAAAAATTGTTTAATTTCAATGTCTTCAATTAAAAATTATGTTGTATATTTTTGAAATGCTAAAATTTTGATTTGTGTAATATCCAATGGTTCAAATTCAATATCATATAATATAATTCTTAGCACTTTCAATTTAAGATTATTTAATCTTACACGTTTTAAATTTAAAATTCATTGATTTGAAGCATTTTATATTTTTGAATTTGCTGTGTTGAATGCTTGAGTTTGTGTTGACTTTTTTATGTCGGAAGGGCTCAAAATAAAAATGTTCTTATTTCAATGATTTTTGTTTTCAAGGAATATCTACTATTTTCTATTCTTCTCATTCAAAACTTCTCTAATTTTGAAGGATTTTAATTTATTCGAAGTTTTTGACTTGTAAAATTTTTAATGCTCCTCTTTTGAAATTATCTCATTCAAAGAAAGAATTACAATTACAATTGACAAAAAAATATAGAAAGATTCAATTGAATCCTGTTGAAATAAAATAATCAAAACAATTTGAATCTTTTATTTTCTGTTTAAACATTTCAAATGTAGAATTCATTCACATCATATAATTGAATATTTAAATTCATTTTTAAATATTTCAAATTATAAATAAATTGTTCAGTTTTTTAAGCTTGAATCGTAAAAATTGAATAAATTAAAAAAAAATACAAACCGGAGACATAAAACAGAAATTGTAATGATTAAAAATTGGATTTTTCCCAATGTGTGAATTTTGAGTGCCGGTTGACATGAAAGAATTAAATTGAATTGGATAAAAAATTAGTATCAGTTAGTGGAAAATACAGTTCAAAATAAAGTGTTATAGCGGTGACAGCCAGTTAGTAATCCGTGATCGAGGCCAAATGTTCAGTAAATAAAATATTGATTACTGAGCAGATTAAACACAGAATTAAAATCATTTCAGTATTTCACGTTTGCTTTACTTCGAATCTGTCTACCTTTTCAAACTAATTGCATGGGTTTATTTTTCAATACTACTGCCTTTGTATTGGATAAAAGACATTAGATAATCAAATATAAATAAACACGGGACGCAAAAGATTTTTTATGCTATGCACATTGAGTTTTTATCTTAAATAGTTAACAGTTTTCACAAAGTCAAGTTTCTAATTGGATATCTCATAATGTATTTATTAGAAGGTCTTCAAACTTACAAGATAGAAATAAGCGGGTTGAATGAAAAATAAAAATACTTATCACGTAGATCTGGTGTTTGTTACAACCTATTATTTAAAAAAAATGTCCGTGTTTAAAAAGTAAACTATTATTTCAGGATAATTTTGTGTTCAAGGAAAAGAAAATTCTTTGAAACCTGAAATATTTTACAAGCATTCAAAGAGATTGCCGTTTTTACAGTGCATATTTTATGAATGTAAATTAAAATTCCAATTTGAAAATTGTATTCGGTACCATGATATAAAAAGGTATAAAGTAAGTTGGTTGTCGGATAAGCTGAATGATTAAACCTTGAGTGGACTGATAGTAATAAGTGCCTGCGTGCTAGAAAGATTAACCTCCTGCTACAACAAACTTCCAAAGACCTACTTGTAAGGCTAAGTAATCCTTTCTTTACTTAACCTTGCAACCTCGAATTTTCCAGTACCGTTTAAAGGCCCACCACGATACAACCCGAAACGACGTTCTGTGGCATTTGGTGGCCTGACCACAAGCTGTTCAGCTATCAATTTGGGCACCCTGACCAGAATACCGTCCATTCAGCAACATGCATCGTCCTCTTCGACCTCGTCCTCGGGAAGCAGTACGCTCACGAGAACGGTGTCTGTTGACCAATACCCCACTGGAACACTATTCAGAATCCCGTCCACGGAACAGCAATATGCTTCTGGATCGCTTAGTAGGGTTCCGTCCGCGGAACAGTATCATTCTGGAACGCAGGGTCGAGTTCCGTCCACGGAGCAATATACTGGCATTTCGAGATCCGAATCGCATCATAGTAGTCTTAACAGAGTACCGTCCATGGAACAAAGTAGAATGGAGTGTGGAACACTCAGAAGAATACCATCCGAGCAATACGTGTCTTCCGGAACTTTAAGCAGAATACAGCACCAAGAGCTGGGGCTAAGCAGAGCCGAACATTCACAGAAAACCGTCAATCGATTACCGTCCGAATACCAAAATCCTAACTCACTCAGAGACCATAATGTGAGGTAAGCATAAACTGTCCTTGCGACCTTGCGAGAGCCAGAGAAAAATTCTGGACAAAGTACATTTTCAAAAGGCCGTAGCCGAGTAAGCATGGATGAAGTGCCCCCGCTTGTATTTGGTTAATATTTCAGGGGTAAGTTTCTACCATTGTAGGACTAATTTACTCTAAGTGTCAACTTCGAAACAAATTTTCTACAAAAGTTATAAGCAAATTTGAAAAAATCAAAAAATTTGAATTTCTCAAAATCGGCTTAACTGATTTCGATGGCTCAAATATATGATATATAGGGTATCAAGGAAACTAGAAAAGAATTAGTAATCAATTCCTTCTACGAGAAGGGGCTAGAAAAATTATTGTAATTTTGTAGCCATTTTTTTTCTAAGGAATTTTTAGTGCATACACTGCCACTTTTTTCTGTAATATACTCACTTGGAATAAGATCAAAGGATTACTTCATGGTTAAACAAAATAAAAATGAAATTACGGCCTCTATAATGTATAGCATTTTTTTAGCTTATAAATCAATAAATTGAGTATGATTTGAACAATACACCTTACTCTAATATCCTGTACTCTTAATCTTCGTCACTGTCTTCCTCTATCACGGGATTCATACTGTTTTGTGTAAACAATTTACTGAGAATTTCAGCAGGCCTTATGGCTTTCGACAAGTACCTCGCGTGTGATAAGTAATAAATAATGGTTACTATATGGGAACAGCAGCCAACTGTTCTTCGACCATTGGCACATTCACAAGAATATCTTTTAATTCCTGCAATACTCACACTTTTAGGTCCGTAATCGATGAAACATCTGTATAATTTTCGACTAATGTGCCTTGACTGTACCTGAACCTTAAGAATTCTCATCCATCATTTCGGCCAAGTACAAAACTGCTTGTGAGAGTTGATAGGAACCCGTAAATAAGATTTTCAGGTCTGAATCCGTCATCTCAGGAAAGTCAAGAATGTCATTGCATGAGACACTTTGAAACATAAGCTTTTTATGAAACCAGCTTTTCTCCTCAGCATCGTTAGCTAATTTTTTCGACATCAAATTGATGTTTCATTCTCGTTATTATTTGTTCTGAAAGCTCTGCATCTGATTGTAACGCTTTTCCAAATTGAATGTGCAGAAATGCTGCAATTTGAAAATACAGCCCAACCTTCGGAAGTATTGTGTTATCAATTACATGGTCTAGTGATCGATATCTTTGTTTAATTATTCCAGGGCAGGCTCCACTGCCCACCGAATTTTTGTGATGAAACAGGACTGATTTGATTCTTTAACCCTCTGATGGCACACATTTTCTTGCATCCCGTTCTTGGCGCACTGGGTGTGTAGCCACCCATAACTTATTCGAGAGATAAAAACTGTTTAAAGTATATGGGTATTTCCTTAAAATTGGGTTCCTTAAAACTGTACACTTCCACCATTAGGTGGTATTAGCAGTTTTTATGTCATAAAAAAGTATATTTATTTTCCAGTCTGAACATGTGAATAGATACCCACAAATCGCTTAAAGCCTTAAAATGCTTCTAACTCGAACAGCTGCAGACTACTGACTAGGTACCTATGCCTTCCAGGTAGGCCCTACTACCTCTGGGTGGCTGCACATTCAGGGCGCCAACAGAGGGTTAAATGTCAACTGCTTTTGAGAACCCTTTAACGCTGGCATCAGTGCGGTACGGTCCTTGGACTCCAGTACGTCTTTTGCATCGCGAAAACCACGATCAAGGATGAATTTGCCGCCTTCATTCATTAATTTTTACAAACCATTCAGACATTCAATCAGATTTGTTATAATTTCAGGCTTATTCAGGTTCGCATGAAATGGTCATGCAGTACTCGTCCGGTTGTTGTACGCATAGTAAAAAGCTTGCATAAGGGAACCTTTTTTTGGCTTTTTCTGTTGTGTGAAAATCAATTAGGTCACGTCTAGAGATAACACTTAATCCGAATCGTGAGAGCAAAACATCATTTTCAAAAGAGTTCAGATAGATGAGGAATAGTCTGAAACAAGCTGCTCTCGTTCTAATTGCAAAAAATTGCAGCAACCATTTTGTTGGAGTTTCCTGTTCTTAATTTTAATAGAAACACTACAAGAGCTTGTGTTACATCGCGGGTGTGATTGTTTCGCATTGACGTTATCATTTTGCGCAGTTCGATAATATTTTCCCATGTTAAACCTGTGAAAAGATGTATTTTTCTTCTGATAAAGAAAAGTCTCCAACTTTCTCAAGAATCAAGGTGCCACATTCAATACTTAAACTTTCAAGTAATTCCGATAGCTCTGAATCTTTTACTTTTGCAAAATTCAAATATACACGTAAGCGACTTAATTCGGAACTACTGTTAAATATTGTGCCTTGTAACAAACACAACAATATTTGTGCGTTGCCACAGTTCTTTGAACTCGAATGCGAGTATGATCGCAATCTTCGACTACATTAGAATTTGTAATGTTTTCTTTGAGTTCTGTATTTTTGTCGCTTGATTGCGAAGAATTATCGCTCTCAGAAACTGTTTCTTCATTATCAGAATATCGATTGCCATCATTCAGTTTTCTGCCTTTGTCAGGACTACAGCGACAGGACCAACATAGAACATCATTGAGGGCCATACACTCTTAGTAAATTTGCTACAACCAGCACATTTTTGATTCATAGAACTTTTCCATGAAGTTATCTTGTTACCCACTGCTAATGAGGTCGCTGGATGACGACGGCTATTGGCCCGCTCTCCCACCCTGACCAGCCGCCGATACTGTGGTTCCGACTCCCTGCATCATAAACACTTTTTTTCTGCCTGCCATGACGGCATCCAATTTTTTACCTAGGATCTTTATCGGGAAAATCCCATTGACCACCGTCACCACGTGGAGGTGCCCTAGATGCAGACATCATAAGTGCGGACCACATTGAGTCATTTAGTCGGTGGCACATCTCGATACACTGAGCCAATTCAAAGTTTCTCGCATCAAATATCATTAGTGCGCGCCACATGGAGAGTCACGGCAACGCTATGCCTACATGAATCTAAATTCGCCGGACGGTCGGTCAGTGACTGGCGGTTTTTAAGTCGCACTCAAATGGGTCAAACCATGTAAATTCGAATAACAACTTATAAATACAGTCACTAAATTGCGAAATCTTCCAAAGCGAGCTACTTGTCGCAAATCATAAGGCCTGCTTGAATTCTGGGTAAATTGTTCACACAAAACAATATGAATCACATGATAGAGGAAGACAATGACAAAGATTAAATGTGTATAGCGTATTATTCTTGCCATCAGAAAATAAGTAATAATGAGTACCAGCGAAAATCCTACTCAGAACAGAAAAAGGTTCCCTTATGCAAGCCTTTTACTATCTGCACTACAACCGGACGAGCACTAGACTTGGCAGGAACATTTCATGCGAACCTGAATGACGCTGAAATTATAAAAATTCTTATCGAAACTCCGCATGATTTGCATTAATTAATAAATGAAGGTGACAAATTTGTCCTTGATCATGGTTTTCGAGATGCGAAATATGTATTGAAATCCCAGGGGCTTTACCGTACTGATTCCAGAGTTAAAGGGTAAGGTCGTACTTGGCCGAAATGATAAATGAGAATATGTCTATCAATTTGAAATTTATGAAAGACCAGGCAAATATCATAAGGCCTACTGAAATTCTCAGTAAATTGTTTATACAAAACAGTATGAATCCCGTGATAGAGGAAGACAGTGATAAAGATTAATTGTATAGAATATTAAAGTGAGGTATACCCAGATAGCAAAATGCCCGCCGACTGCGAGCGATCTGCCGGCCCGCGGTCCGATCGATCGGACCGACGTATCGACAGCTATGCACCTTAATGTGCACACCATTGATGTCTAGATAGCCAGCCCGACAGGCGGGAGCGACGCGGTCCGGCGAACTACATGACCGACGGTCCGGTAAAATGCCTCCCCACGGAATGAATCGGATTCATTTTTTTTCTTTCAGAAGGGATGCGTATATAATATAATTGTTGGAATTCCTCATTTTTTTAAATTTACTATATTTTTTTAGAAATGTAAAATATATTTCAGCTGCAAAAAAATTCCTGAATTTGGATTTCTTAAAAAAATCGAAATCCCATGATATATATTCTAAAAAACCTATTCTACTGTTTAATATTCCCGAACTATAATTTTTATTTCATCCGGAACGAACAAAATCGCACTTTTCACTCACATCGCGCTAAATCCGAGCGAAAATTCATGGTGAACGCCACACGAGATGACACACGGCAAGAACAGCTGATCCAAAACGTGCATGCGAATTTTCGATCTCAATCTACTCGCAGTATCAGCCTGGAGGGGTCGTGCAAGTCGCAGGCCCGTCGTTCCTCGCCGTTTGCACGACCGACGGGCGTCTAATGTGCCGGACCGTTGTCCGCCCTTCGATCGCATTCCGACTCTGCCGGCCTGACGCGTGCATTTAGCAGGCACGTTGGTCTCCAGCCCGTCGGGCCGATCACGTACCGGCACGTATGTATGTTATCTGGGTATCGTTTAAATCATACTTACTTTATTGATTTATAAACTAAAAATAAAGTTAGCCCCCCATCATCATGGAATTACATACATAATAGGGGCCACAATCGTAGAGGGAACTGATTGCTCTTTTTTTTATAGTTCTAATACGCTATATAACATATATTTAGGGCATCAAAATCGGTTTAGCCAATTTTGAGAAATTCAAATTTTTTTAGTTTGCGAAATTTGTTTATAAACTTTGTAAAAAATTTTTTTTCGAAGTTGGCACTTGAGATAAATTCTTTCTAAAATGGTAGGAACTTACCCCTAAAATATGAACCAAAACTAAGCAGGGGCACTTCACCCATGCTTACCCGACTACGGCCTTTAGTATCCTATACGGGTGAAAATTGTCAGGATATTTACTGATCACGACTTTTTCACCGAATATTTCAAAACAAAATAGTACAATCTTCTTTCAATTATGTAGATTTAAATGTGGCTCCAAATCGACAGAATGACATCACTTTATACGTAATGTGATTGAAAATTTGAGGCATTCAAAATTAAGCAGTTTCACATTTTACATATTTTATACTAAACAATTTTTCTCAAATCATCATTTTTTAGATTGGAAGCCTTTACAAATGAATCTTTTTAAATAATAAGCATTCAACGGTTGATCACTTGGCTTTTGAGCGTACACCATATTTCAAGGCTTTAAAGGTTTCAAAAGCTTTCAAGGTATTTCGAAATATTTGGAGGAATTTTAATTAAGGGGATATCAGAAAATTTTAGAGAGTTTCAAATGATTTCCAAAAATTACAAATATGTTGAAGAGATTTCAAATATTTAATGGCATTTCAAAGGTTTATAGGGATTTCAAGAGATTTTAATGAATTTCGAAGGATTTTAAGGGATTTAAATCAAATATTAATCAGAAGATTTCAGGGAATTTTAAAGGATTTCGTCAAATCTCAATAGTTCAGTCGGATTAAAATTTCTGCTTGAGCTAGATAGCAGCAGTTTTTGAAAAATATTTGGATGTACAACCTATTGAAATTTTGGAAAGCTCGAAGCAAATTTATTTCTGGATTTTTAGTTGTTAATAATAGACGATAAATTTTATCATTTTTTCAAGCACATTTTCTTGGATTATTGCTGCCGGTTAACAGATAGGTGAAAAGTATATTGCGCATTATTGTAGAGCATAAATTAGTAAGCTTGAAAATGTCCACTATGCGGTGAATGGGGAGCACTTTTTCTAAACGATAATATTTTCTAAACAGAAATCTATGGAGTTCAAATTTGACAAATCATCTAACAGATAATGCTCCTTTAAGGAATTTTTTTCAGATTTAAATAACATTTTTACAAGAGGATGCCAATGTTTTCTTTCTGATCTTCTAAGATTAAAATTGACGCTGCTTCCTCGACTCACGGGACCCAGGCTGCTTCGAAAATCTTTGGTTGAAACAAATTAGCCAGCTCAGATTTTTTATTGTACCTGGTCTCATTTTGCAAGTAATATTTTATACTCGAATTTTGTATTTATTAATTTACATATCTTTGTTTTTAATTATGCTTCACTGTTTATAAATATTTATTAAATAATATTTTTTCAGCCTTAGTTTTGCTGGTTAACGATAAGAAAAAAAATCGACTTCTTCTGGAGTGCATGAATGTACTTGATTTTTGTAAGATTTTTCTGACGATTGTGAGTATGGACAAAAAATGTTTCTAAAACTTTGTTATTAAAAAAGAAAATAATTTGGTGAAAATCTGTCACATACTTTTCTTTAAGAGAGTGTTATCTTTTCACGCCTCCTCGGAACGAAATTTCATTTGAAAGAGCAAGCTAAAGTTTGTACCCTAGAAATTATGTTTTGGGGATGCCTCCTGAGTATTTCAATCGAACGTAAAAAAATCGTCACGCCGCCTTTCAAAATAACTTGAGATTTGTTGTGTTTTGATCAATTTATGTGATTTGTTTCGAAAGGAATAAGTAATTTTTCTTTATACCTCGGTCGAAAGTACGCAACTTTTGCACCTATTTTAGGGCAGAAAGTTAAAGATTTGTGCATCGGTAATCCCGCACATACGCCCTCTGTAACACCGGGAGCAAAATTTTTTTTTGATTTGCTCCGATACGTGAAGCTGCTCTTATTACCCCGACTGTCATCAATCATTTGTTATTAAGTGTGTTTTGTTTACGCTGCTCATTTATAATTTATAGTACTGAGATATCGTTTGAAAGTGACGTGTCTAAAAATTATCAACTTTATTTAATTAAAATATCAGTTAATAAAATGATCTCAAGTAATTTTTTTTTATTTGATGCCTGCCCCCCCCCCCCCCGACTCCAACTTAGGGGGGTTGCGTCGTACTTTCGACCGGCTATAAAGAAAAATAGTATACACTACACGGGCAGAAGTTTGAGAGCCCTGAACTGCGCGCCGTGATGCCCTCGGCTTCGCCTTGGGCATCATGGCGCGCAGTGCAGGAATCTCAAACTTTCTGCCCTAATAGTGTAATATACTATTTTGCTGTTAAAAACCTTTAATTTTGCGTCCAAAAAAGTTCTTACGCGATTAATAGTGATTGACTTTCTGCTTCCTTTTCGATTTGAAAAATGTGTGAAAGTCATATTTTGTTTAAATTCCACGTTTTTGGTGTATTTTATGTAAAATTTCTGAAAAGAAAAAAAAAGTTCATAAATTTTGGAAAAATTAAAAAAAAAAAAATGTTCTAGCGCAAATAGTTCAGAAGTTATGACGTCTTAAAGAGATTCTTCAGTGAAAAAAAAGTTAAATCTTTTTCTTTTCGCTTAATATCTTGTCTCCTGCGCGTCCTACATGCAAGTTATATGAAGACGAATTAATGTACACCCATCAGTCGCTATAATGCCACCCGCTATAATGCCGGCTTTACTGTTTCTGCCTCGCCTCTTGAGCGTCCCTTGGCAGCCTGTACGCTCGGACAGTCAGTGACGTATCAGAAGTTGTTTACTCTCTTGGCATATACTGTTCCGAGGTCAGAGACTGTGGAGACGGCGATTTGTCAAGCTTAGCTTAGGGGGCAGCACCGTGAGTGGAGATATACCTTGTACGCAGGCACAAGGCAGTATATGCAGTTTCCTTAGTTTTTTGTTATTTGGAAAGCGATTTGGTCCTTTATTTTTACACCCAAATGCCACATGCACACCTGGCATTTTGAAAATAGTGCTTCAAGCTAAAACCTCAACGCTGCGTTATGAAGAACTGATATAATTCGAATAGCAGACGTTACCACCTTGAAACCATCGTCTTGTGTATCTCCACGCGCACTAGCGACCCTAGCGGCCGCAAGTGTCAGTCGCCGTCCCCATATGTGTGGTCCTGATTGTTAACACGAAAAATCTTCCTCGTTTCTGTGCCGATCAGACCCGAGGCCAACATTATATCGAGGGATGAGTGTAGATAAAATTATCTTCAAAACTAAAAAAAATTCATTCTAGCTCTTATAGACCAGAAGTTATAGTCTTCTATAGCAGGCTGCTTTTTACGGAATTCTTTTTACAAATTGAATAATCGAATTATAGTAACTGTTTTATTTAACTTTAATGACCCAATGAATTTCTCATTTAATAATGTCACGTGAACACTCATTTATTGTATTAATACATTAGCAATACAGTCCAAACTCCGAACATTGCCGCCCCGAGCATTGCCGCTTGCCCGGTTTCTCGCTCGAGCGCTACCTCCACTTCAGCGTCGCTCGCGACCGATGAATTTCATAGCTTACGCCCCGAGGATTGCCGGGAGCGAAACGTCATTTTGTCATACATATAAGAAATCATTATGAATCACTTTTGTACACATGTATGTACACTACGTACATAAAACGATTTTCGAGATAGATTTTTAACCCAACCGACGCGCGTCCATGCTCAGAGTTTGTCAAGCTGCATTCTTCTCCTCCACGCATTCGAGCGTGAACGCGCTTAGAGTTGGGGTTTATGGCTTCTTGGAATTATACTGAGCTACACCCTCGAAAACGGCAATGCTCGGAGTTTGGACTGTATATGAAACAACTAAAGAATGTATACATTTTCTCTAAATAACGGGGTTAAGCATCGACTTATGACGATTTGCTTTTCCAAACACAAGTGTTACAAAAAATAGTGAAAAGTGCTGATATAATATATACAAAATAAGTTTTTAAACAAAAATGTGATCTATAATAATGTTCCAAAAAAGCAGCCTACTATAAAAGACGATAACTTCTGTTCTATAAGAGCTAAAATAATTTTTTCTAATATTAAAAATAATTTAATCTACTTTAATTCGTCTCGATACAACTTTTATATCGGATGTACAAAGGACACAATATTATGCGAAAAGAAAAAGATTTAACGTTTTTTTCTATGAAAAATCTCTTTAAGACGTCATAACTTCTGAACTATTCACGCTAGATCTTTTTTTTTTAATTTTCGGATGTTCGTGAACTTTTTTTGCTTTTTAGAACTTTGACGTAAAATTAACCATAGAAATTGATTGAAAATCAACAAATATCGAATTATTTTAAAAGCGGGTCTAACGATTTTGTTCATATTCGGTAAAAATACTCAGGAGGCATCCTCAAAACATAATTTCTAGGCATTCTGGGATAAAAACTTTAGCTTGCTATTTTAAGTGAAACTGGTTTCGAGGAAGCGTGTGGTTAATGATTCAGCAAAATCTTATCGTAATTCTTTTTGCAACAATAAAAATTAATCGACGTTTAGGCTTACGTGAAAAACACAACGCATTAATTAACAAATTCATATCTTGTAAACTATGCGTTGCAGTATTCGCTCCGGCGTCATTCTCAAGCTTACTTTGGCATTTAGTTCGTCAAGAAATTTAATTCATATGTAATTAACTGTAAAATTGTTTTTATTTATTAGTCGCATAAAATTCAAATTCCCTGGGTAATATCAATCAAGTGGGTACTTGATAATAGCATTAGGAATTATTAAGATCCCTGGCTCTCGTTATTATCTAGCTAACCCTTTTCCAAAGTGGTGGCTAACCCGCAAAGACAATCTATGCTTCCAAAGCTGATCAAAGTACACAAACACTTTCAAGATTACCAAACGCCGAGCACTATCAAACCTTACGGATAGAAGGGCTCACAAGGCTGCAGGAGCATCGGATCGAGTTGCAGCATCGCTTGGATATTCATCGAACGATGGACATGCCGCCCTCACCGTCGCCGAGCAGTAGAAGTCTAGCACCCTTCAGCTCAGCGAGTTCCAGCCTCTCTGAAGGGAGCAATCAACCCTCTGGCGAGGATTCCGCCAGCATCGTCACAGGTATTCGTTTTTTAATATTTTTCTTCTTCGGGGTGACTGGAGACGAAGTACTCTGTTTCACACGAGGATCTCCTAAACCTTCAAAGAATGACTTCAAACATCCACGGAGAAAGCAATCGGGTTTTCATTCTATATCAACTAAAGGTCATGATAATTTAAATTGAATCCCGTTCTCGTCGCTGAATTATAGAAAAGCCCCGGAATAATTGAAATTTTCACCCAGAAGATTGTCTTCTCAACCTGCAAGAGTTGTTTTCAACCTCTAAAAGTTATTTTCAACTTTGAAGAGTTTTTTGGATTCGACGACTCAAACGTCGAATCATCACCACCATAGACTATATTTCACACTTCAGGTTAGTTTCTACGTCGCGAAATATTACTTAATACATACAGGTGTATTTGGGGAAATGAAAGCTCCTAATTCGATTTTGAGAAGTCACCTAATTTCTTTTAAGTAAGTTGTAGTAGGTTGAATTTAATTAAAAGAGTGCCTGCTCAAAAAAGAATTTGGCGATTCTATATTTTAGGGATGAGATGCAGTTCTCTACGGTTTCTATTTCTTCCTGGGAAAAGAAGGAAAACAAACGTACCGGTTTTTTTTAGTTAACAAAATATAAAGTATACATTCATAATGAGCGTAAACATATAGTATCTGAAAATCAGAAAATGATTTCAGTCTTCTAACCAGTTTCAGCACATGGGCTTAAAGGGAGATAGTGTCATTTGTGTTTCATAGTATTTTCCATGTCAATGTTTAGTCAAAGAATAGCTGTCATTGTACGCGCCAATAATCTTGATCTTTCAGAGTAGATAAGATTCCAATGAGATATCGTTCGTGAATAAAAAACAAAGGCTTGCCTGTTGCCCTCTTAATCTCATATGTAGACGTTAAATTGATAAAATCAGTATTCTGACGGAATCGATATCTGCGCCAAAGTTCTTAGATTCCGGCATTTCAAAAGTATAGCTCCTCTGATCATGAGATCAGGTGTCCTAAAATTTTTAATATTGTACGTTTCAGTTCAAAGTTACTAATTAATTCCAGAACTTCGTAAAATTTGCGCATTTTAGCATTTTCTCCAGTGAAAACCTCTTTTATTAATTGAACCTTCTTCTCTCAAATTGAAATCAGCGAAGGAAGATGTTTGCATATCAAGAGAAATACGTGCCTCCCTTTGAAACTTGGATGTGTCTTGATGTAAAATTCGTTTCAGACAAGAGCCTGGGGGATACGGCATCCGACGTAATTAGCGATAGTTCTGGTGTTGGAACGTCGCAATCCGACACGACAAATTCACTCACGATACCTGGGACCACGGTAGTTTGCGTCGATGGATATAGTAGCGGCATACGAGGGCACTTGAACATCAATGAAGGAGATATTCTCGAAGGTATGGAAATTCGAATCCAAAAAGTATGAATATGCTTTTCCAATTCCTCCTTATCTTTTCGTTTATAAACTTTAATTTTAAATTTGTAAACGCAGATATTAAAACTATAATTAATTTTTTGATAGTCACCGGAGCTACGGATTGCGGTCTTCTGGAAGGGGTCCTTAGAGGTCAGGGCACAGGTTTATTTCCAGCGCATTGTGTTCAAGAAGTTAGACTTCGCCACACGAACATTCCTCTTGGTCCTACACCTACCAGAGATGGACGAATCCGTGTTCTTGGAAGACGAGAGTCGCAACACACTTACTTTGCTACTGCTCCAAGGTTAAAGAAACCGTAAGTAACTTAAACGTCAATGTTGAAAGGCCCCTCTTTGAATTTTTTTTAAAACCATAATTGAGGTGGTGAAAAAACTGATGATAGATTTAGAAATTAAGACCATGCGTATGTTTTTTTCAGAGTGACCTCGGAACTTCGTACAGTAGTCCTACATCGTTCAAAGAAAGGTTTCGGTTTCGTGCTACGCGGTGCCAAATCACATGCTTTAGTGGGGTTCACGCCATCAGTTGAATTCCCTGCTTCACAGTATTTAGAAGACGTCGATCCTGGTGGAGTCTCGGACCTTGCAGGACTCAGGAAAGGAGATTTCCTTATTCAGGTGTGTGTATTGATAATTATGAAAAAGGTTCGAATAAGTAAATCCTGGTAATGACAGTGAACTTTTCAGTTCCAAAAGAATTTTATAATCGTTCAGTTTTTAGCCCAGGTGAAAATATCCACGTAGTAATATAATATACGTTGAAATATACGTAATTTCGTCCAATATTTTGGACTTACATGGATATTTTCACCAAGGATCGCTCCATAGCTCTAATATTATTTAATTTTGGATGTCTCCAATTTCAATCATTTCATGTTAAACATTTTTTTATATAACTGAGTTTTTAGATTTGCAATTAAAAATTTTTCAATTTTACCCGGTGAAAATGACAGTGAATTTCTTTTTTTACCGGAAATTGGAGCAATTATTAATAGTCTAATTCTTCTAACTGATTTAGTTTTTAAGGACTCAACTATAAAATTGTTTAGATTTAAAAGTTTGAATTGTAAAACGTTAGATCTAAGGAGAATCAAGCGCGGCTGGGGATTAGTAGAGAAACAAATTACTGGTTTAAAAAATATTAGCATTATTACTTGAAAGAAAAATGTTTACACTGGAAAAAAATGCATATAAAATTAATATTCTCTGTTGATAAGAATAACTGTGATAAAAAATATTAAAATTTAATGAGTGAGCGCTCGTATTATTAATTATTTTAATTTCAATGATCAGCAGTTTTTTAAAGATTTTATTAGCCACTCTGAAAATTTTCCATTCTTGGTTTAACATTAATTAATTATTTATAACTGCTGGTATAGATTAACGGTGAAGATGTAACCACGGCCTCCCATGACCATGTGGTCGATCTCATTCAAAAATCTAGGGAACTGGTCAGGATGACGGTGGTCTCGCCTGTTGTCAGTCTTCCAAATTCACAATCGGCAGCAGCACTGCCGACTAGTCAACCGATTCAAAGACAGTACGCTACATTACCACGCAAGGGAAGTAATAATGTGGCGATTGGAGGAACGTTGGGGAGATCTCCAGCTCCGTTGCCTCCTCGAAGGGATCCCAAAACTACTCTGAGTGTCGGTCGAGCCAGAGCTAGATCTATGGTTGCAGGACTAGGTAAGCTTGAGTTCGTTTCTAATTTATTATATTTATTATACTTAGCATGAGGCAAATTGTCAGACATTTAGCGGGCCTGTAATATAAAAATTCATTATTATATATTAATGTATCAGACTTAAGATGGTGACAGCCCAATATGTCGAAGAAATTTTTGTTAGAGTTGGATTTTTATTTTTTTTTATTAGTCTACACGGGGCTGTCACGGTATATATTATCAGTCACGGACGCATTTTTATAATGCAATCAAGTGATCTGATAAGAGCAGTGTGCCTAATTTGGACATATTGGACAAAGTCTGGCTTTTACCCCATAATTTAACGGACTGGGCTGCAGCCAAGTGCATGATGGGGGGACGTACAGCTTAAGGTGGGATCCAAACCACCAGAACCTCGGTAAAGGTACATAGACAAATTCCCACAGGTGCCGACTCAGGGATAGAACCCCGGACCTCTAACTTGAGGTCCGAGCGCCTAACCAACTGAGGCACTGAGGCTCGTTAATTATTTTTTTTTTCTTGTTCTCGGGTGAACCCGGTTTTTCATCATAGCCACGGACTAAGTCAAGTGACTGATGAGATACGGATGTTATAAGTTAATTTAACACGATGTCTGAAATCTTCTGCGATGATGTTGTAGGTACAAAATTAGGAGCATGGTGTAGTTTGGAGTTCGTATTTTACCGCTGTTATCCTTACACAGCCGCTGCGAGCGTTGGAAGTGACAACAGTCGCTTCTGGATGCTTTCTTAGAACTACTATCATTATTATTTTTTAACTTGTCAAGTCAAGTGACTGATGAGATGAAGATGTTGTGAGTTCATTTAATACGATGTCTGAAATCTTTTGCGATGATGTTGTAGGTACAAAATTAGGAGCAGCTACCATAATTATTACTATTACCATTACCATCATTATTATGAGAAGTTTTGCATCCGGTTTCCGATGGACTGAGCCTGACTCTGGCAAGCCGCGATTTTGTTGAGTTGGCTCCGAAATGAAGTTTTCATACCTCCAAGACAGCCGATTATGAGAACTATAAGATGGACTTTGTAGCCTTTGTACAGTCTGTTCAGCTCGAAAAGAAGTGCTTGATATTTCGCCCGTTTATCTCCCTCCTTTGCCGTGATATTACCATCGGCTGGTGCCGAGAATTCAGTCACGTAAATGATCTTCGTCTTCAGATTTTGAAGGACAATATCAGGCTTAGTAGCACTGATACGATAAGTGGTGGAGAATGAGAAATTACAGTAGATCTTACACTGATCATTCTCCACAACGGACTCGAGTTGCCCCTGGGCGTATGGCAAGACGGGCAATAGAGCAACACCATAGAAGTGCCTAAGATGGTAATATAACACTTCTAGGGCCGCATTGTGTCTCTCTATGTACCCGTAGCATGCATACTTTGAGCATCCACTGAGAACATGTACAAGTGTTTCTGGCATCTTGCTTGCACGCTCGTCAGTTGGTATCGCCTACAGGTACATTCATTATGCGCTCGCGGTAAACTATGGTGTCTATAATGCCGTCTTGACTGGCAAAAAGAAATCCCTCAGTCTCCGATCTCAATCCAGCAGACTTGAGAAACATGTTGGACAGACCCATCGATAGCTCTTGTCTACGTATAATGCCGTAAAATTGACCATGAAGGGGCTTGTCAGCACGTTCTCTTAGTAGAAGCGAATGTTCTGCTTCCTGCACACGACTTTTGAGCACCAAAGGGGTTAGTGATTCTAGGCCATCTGTAGTGTCGCTGGAATCAAATGGGCGGCCAAGCTCCTCTACGGCACTATCTGCGCCACGGTATAGAAACGGCGCGGCATTGACGACTTCATGTTGATGTACGAGTCGCATAAAAGAATCTGCGCTATTTAGAACTGAGCGGGCTGTAGCTAGAACCGTTCTTCGATGAAGACACTCCAAGCTTAGCAAGCCTCTAACTTCTTTATCTCGAGGAAGGTATCTTGCGTGTGCGTCGGTCAAGTTGCTTCAACTCATCGACGTTCCATTTTACTGCACCAAACGTGCAGAGCAGTATAGGAACGACCAGCATGTTGGCCGCCTGGATCTTATTTTTCCCAGATAATTCGGAAGCCCAAATTTTTCTGAGAATTTGGCGTATATGTTTCTCCTTTAACAAGATGTTGAATGGTATTTCCGCCTATGAGTTGAACATCCTGACAGTTCACGCGATGATATAGTTTCTAGTCTTCCTTGGTGTAGGTGGACGCAGGCATATTTTTCCAGTCCAAAGCTCACGCCAATCCCTTCTTATTACCTATTTACCGCCGTCACAAGGATGTTAAGGTCCCCTTTTGAAGAAGCAAAAAATTTAAGGTCGTCCATGTGTAAAAGGTGTAGGTATGTGGCGACTCCATCGCCCGAGAGCTTCGGCTCTTGCAGTCAGCTAACTTCTCAATGCAACGAATTATGCGGTTACGTCACCAGTATCGCGCAGTGCCACCCACAATAGGCGTCTCTCGGATGGAGGCCATGGTTCAGTTGGGAGTGGCAATAGGACCGAACCGAGGCGACGACCAGGCAATGACCGCGGACAAACGCGAGAACATCGTTCAAAAAGGTCGTTTAAAATGAGGGACATCCTTACCTGTTGGCAAATAAGCTCACCGCCGCGAAGAGGATTCTTGCAGAGATTACATGACCGTTGGTTTTATATGCACCCTGAATATGCTCATAAATCGCCTCAGTATTTAAGAGATCAGATATCCTTTTTGTGCAAAAACGGATATGAAGTTCTTGATCAGCAAGAAGAACAGCAACATCCTCCAGCGAACATAACACCCATTCCAGCAAGACCACCTATGCAGATAGCCGGTAATGCCAACATGAGAAGTAGGAGAACAAAAATCCACCAAAAAGTCCTTCTCAGGATGGACAAGTTAGCTGAAGTTAATACTGATCTCCCCCATTTGTTCCCCGAAGATGTTAATCTCTGGAATCTGAACTCTGTAGCTTACGAGAAGGCGGACACCCTGCTTAGCGACAATAGAAGTAACGATACTTCAGTACGCCTGAGTAAGACTCGCGAGCGTATTGCACAGCTTCAGTTTAAAATTAAAACGGCGAGACGGCATGCATCAAATATTCAGTGCGCAATTAGCTACATAACATCAAATAAAAAAATCACTCCAAAAGTTAGGAAACTTGCTCGAAACTTCAGAAAAGCAAATCACACGCTGAAAAAGTGTAAAGTGTTGACCA
Organism: Andricus curvator; assembly: GCA_932195095.1. Taxonomy (NCBI): domain Eukaryota; kingdom Metazoa; phylum Arthropoda; class Insecta; order Hymenoptera; family Cynipidae; genus Andricus; species Andricus curvator. The sequence continues at coordinate 18,456 of CAKNYM010034453.1, forward strand.
TCAAGCAGCACTGGACGCAAAAAACAAGATCTCTTTCAAGAGCAAAAGATTGCCTTGAACGGCGAGTAAAGTGGATTCAGGAAAATTCCACCTTTTCTACTCATCCTTTCCGTCTGTTCAATAAAACGACCAGAGGAAGAGTGTTAACTAATTACGGCTGAAGAAGTGAAGAAAGTTATCTCTAGAACTAAGAACTTTTCAGCGCCAGGTCCAGAAAAAATCAACTTTTAGTGGAAGAAGTTCACTTCTACGCACCAACATCTAGCTCGTATATTTACTACTTTCTTAAACAAAGAACAACCCATCCTGCAGTGGTTAGTGGAAGGACGCACGGTAGTGATCCCTAAGACCGGAGATTTGTCAATTCCAAAGAACTACAGGCCCATAGCTTGGTTAAACACCAGCTACAAGCTATTCACTGGCATCCTCAAAGAGATGATATTAACATCTATCGAGCCGGTATGGAGTGCAATAGTTGAACAACGTGGATGCAAGAGAGGGCTGGCAGGTTGCTGGGAGAACCTTTTAATAGACAGGTGTATTACCTAGGACTCGATCAGGTATCGACGCAATCTGTCCGTGGCTTCGATTGACTACCGTAAGGCATTCGATAACACGAACCATGAGCTTGTTATTAGGCTCCTTGAGTACCTGGAAGTGCATCCAAAAATACTGAGATGCATAAAAGAGCTTATGTTCTTGTGGCCGACAAGTTTTGTCATAAAATCTGACAAAAGACAAGTGACTACCAGCTATATCACATATAAGAGGGGGGTCTGCCAGGGAGACTCTCTAAGTGCGATACTTTTCTGCATCTCCCTCTTGCCTCTATCTATTGTGCTCCGAGGCAAAAGCACTGGATACCTATATCGCCTATTTATGATTATTATTATTATTATATTAATTATAATATAATTATATTAATTTTTGTAGCAATAAAAAGAGATCCACATACTGTAATAAATTTTTCTAGCAAAATTGGAATGAAATTTTAAACAATCAACTTTTTCTTACACATTTTTTTTACTTGTAAATTTTGCGGTAAACTTATTTCTCAAATTTTCATTTGATATAATTGAATCTTACAGAATAATTATTGTGATTAATTTTGTCAAAGAATCAGTTAAAAAAGCAGTATAACTTAGTCCGTCGATGATAGGTTTGTGATTTATGGATCACTTTCTACTGAAAAAGCGGAATATCTACACCTGATTTACTATGTACTTTTTTTTGTAGTAGGAGGGGAAATCTTGCATAAGACATCCAACCTAGCAATCGTCTACGAGTAGGCGATTCTTAGGTCGTCCTTCTTGGGTGTTGAGGTTGTCACGGCAGCAGGACGAGTCCGTAGCTTCTTCTTCTGTGGCCTCGAAGTGTTCGTCTCTACAGGGCTCAGAGTGGGCGCCCTCTCTCTCTTCCGATACTGGGTTGAGGGACTTTCCACGGCTTCGTTATCGGTCTATATTCCCCTGCTGGCCACATGTCCTCGCCGTGCCTCACTTCCTCACTTCGTTGACCCTCTGGCCAACAATCTGACTAAACCCTTCTTCATGGTGCCTGAAGTTACTTTCCAAGAGTTTCGTATTCCTGTTGAGCGCATCCACACAATATTTCGCGTTACTCACACCATCACGGATTTCGAGGAACATGTTCCTCTTTGTTCCACAAAAAACCTCCATCTTAGTGATGACCTCTCGTAGAGACCTCACAAGCTCCCTTTCCTCTTTCAATTTCTCGTAGAACCCTTGCTTCAGAAGTTTCATATCCAACCATTTCTCCGCTTTCTCCTGTATGCTCACCTCCTTCTGACGTCCAACGGACCCTCCAACTCCTCACATACACTTCAATCGAAGTAACTTTGGTTCCCCTCAAAATCCGTGGAACCAGCACCGGCCACCGGGGCTTGCACCCGATCGGAACCGGCGGGGAGATTGTTACTCCCTTGGGGTATTTTGTTTTTAAGAGACTCACTCATCGTGGGTTTTTGGTTTGGGGTTCCTTCCCCTAGCTGGTTTTTTTTTCTGCCCCGGGTATTTGATTTGCCTGGTACCACCCATATCTGGAAGGCGTTCCCCTATCCGCAACCTGGGGAGGCGCCCGATGGGGGACCAGCAACTCCACCCGGGATTTACTATGTACTACGTTTACTGTACTTAAGTCTGCATCAATATTTTAGTGTTAAAAATCATTTATGTTCAGGTCCTTGAAGGTAAAGTCTGGCAGAGGCTCCCCACCACGATTCTCCGTCAGAAATTTTTATCACAAATCGGAAGTGATGATTCCCAAAAAATTAAATAATTCGTATTTTTTTGGTAATATAGACCAAAAATACATGAAGTGAAATGTCAAAATGAAGAAGAACGGTTAGCTCTTTATCGTTACGAAAGGTTATAAATTTAAATTTCATTGCAACAATGCCAACGTATATAGTACTAGAATGATTCAATAATTCTAGGAACATAATTTTAAGAATCTTTCCATGTAATCGTCTAAGAAGAATGTTCTAGCTTTGCAATATTGATATCTACAGTTGATTGTATTTCGTGACACTGAAAGGGCGTCAATCGACAAAAGAATGGGAAATGACTGAGAAAATCCATTCTGCACTTGAGAAATATTACTATTTGTACATTTATGACTTTTTCGTTTAGAATATTTTCTCGAAAAAGTTGTCTGCATTCACATGACGGCATGTCAAAATACTCAATTCAAGGCTTCCCGCTCTTCGAACCTCTTTTTTTTTAATTGGTCACCCACTGATGCGGGCGTGGCCGTACAGCCCGTACAGGGACCGCAGTGGGAGATGACGAAACTGCGCAAATTAGAATAAGCATGTATAGGGGATGTAGAATAGGGGATGTAGAATAGGTGAACTGTAGAATAAGCTAACTGTAGAATAAGCGAACTGTAGAATAAAAGGAAGTTTACTGTATTTATTTGTGATACAAGTGCGCAAAATAGGTGATTGTGTGCGAGTGTGAATTTTGCAGCATAAGCCGCAGGCGAATGATGCTATCACACGAGTTACCAATCACCTATGCGCACGTGTATGCTATTTTTTGCAACGCCCGTCCGAAAAATTTGTTAGGAGGAGGTAACGAAAAATACTAATTTTATATTGCATAGAGTGGAGTAAAGAAATTTTTTTGAAAAAAATTTTTAAAAAACAATGTTTAAAAAAAAAATTTTCTTTCAATGTTTTAAAAAAAAATTTTCTAAAAAAAAATTGTGTGCAGAAAAATTTTGGAATCAAAATTTGGTGAAAAAAAATTTTTGAACAAAAATTTTGTGAAAAAAAAAAATGTTGAAACAAAAAAATTTGTCGAAATAAATTGTTTGGAAAAAAATTATTTTAAACAAATGTTGGCGTTCATGTTTTTTTGCCCGGTGGGGGGGGGGCTACGAAACCCTAGAAACAAAACTTCAATCATTCAAAAATTTGTGCAAGTTAAATCTAAATTTATTTCAAGAAGATACCAACACCAGTGTTTAAAGTTACCTATATCAATGTCTAAAGTTCCTTATCTCGAAAGTGGGCATACGCAGCCTTTTCACCAGTGCCTAAAGTAAGCCATCTTTAAACTGCGCATGTGCGAAAATTGTTCGCACACAGTCTGCTCAAATAAGGTCCTTTAGGCACAATTCAGAAGCATGAAAACGTCAATTTTTGAGGTGGGTGTTGCAAAAAGGCACTTTGAAAATTGTATGCATCCCGGAATGGTTTTAGCGGTATATATATAATTTAATAAAAGGGTTAAACAAACACCGCAGGGTCTTACTGGGAGAAACTGCCATCTATGCAAAGGACACTGGCTCCCAGTAGAACGAGCTTATGGCCCTTGATATCGCCACGCCTAACTGGGAGTGAGTGTGTTTCGATAGCCCGGTAGGTGTGTATGGACATGCGCACCGTCTGACGGCACGTTACAAACCAAAAACTAATATTCTATAAGAAGAATAATTAAGTATTTTATTTAATATCTTATAAAGGCACATGAGTATATACTGTGAATGTAAAATTCTATGTAAAAAATAGAGGAAACGAAAGAGAGGTCTGTCTCATCAGGACAGCAAATGCAGGTTATTGTTCCTATAGGAAGATCATGTCTCAACAAATCAACAAATTCTAAATATTGGAAGTAAATTTTATTTTAAAAATTTCATAATTAATATTTCGTATACTCTACATAAAAATTATCACTTCACATAATCTCAAATAGTAATTCAGCACTCATCTGAACTTTTACAACATTGTATCTAATTGAATCTCGTCTTTTGAGCAATAAAGAATAAGTGGACTCCACGTTGTTGACTATTTTCTCATTTTCGGGCACTGCAGTTTGCAATTTTTTATGTGTTCTCTTGTTTATTACAAACTTATATTTGATAATTGATGACGTGTCAAAATTTTAAATTGGATCTTTTAAAGTCTACCGTTTGAACTTGGCACCTAGTTATAAAATACAAACGTGGCAGTCTTCAGATATTATACCTAATACGAGAAAAATGGATAGACCATTCCGAAATCTGATACACACCTTCCATGAATTCTCTTGAAATATTTTCCATTTTTTGAAATCTCTTGAAATCATTAAAATGCTGTGAAATTTCTTTAAATCCAATGCAGTTGCTGCAGATTCTTTGAAATCCGTTAAAGTCCTTTTGTATGCCTTCCAATTCCATGAAATATCACCATATTCTTTGAAATCATGTGAAATATTTAATGTCCTGTGAAATCCTTAGAAATTCACTGAAATGCCGTTGAAATTTATTAAAATCTTTGAAAACTTCTTGAAATCTGTGAAATCTTGAAATCGGGTGTACGCTTAAAAGTCAAGTGGGCAACCCCTCGGATTGTTCGTATAGTAAATGTGCATTCGACTGTTTTTCAGAGGGTGGTGGTGAAAGAGAGGATCGAGACGATGTTACATCCTCCGGGGCAAAATCAAGTAGCGTCGAATCGATTCATCTGCAGCAGCAACCATCTACGGGACCGAATACTGGTCAAAACACTCCTGTGCAACCGAGAACAGCTAGTATACGATCAAGGCCAACTTCCAGTCGTATTACTGCTGCAGAACTCGAGGTAAGTTCATCGTTCAAAATTTTGTCATGGAGCACGATGGTCTCGACAAAATGCTCGTTTTTTGGCCTGCATGAACTGCACGATGATGGAAGCTTCAGCATTGTAATTCCTTTATTCCAGGAACTCTTTCAGCGTCAACAGGGTAATCCTAGTGGACAATACAGCTCGTCAATGATGAGCTCTCACTTTCAGACCAGCCAGTCTACCAAGTCTCAACCATCCTTACCTTTGAAGGGCGGCAGAGTTTATGCGAGCGTCGCGGAAATGAAACGCAAAGGAAAAGTAAGACTCGGTGCTTCTTCGAAACCGGTTCACAAAATTCATACTCGTTATATGTAGTGGACTATATGTATGGAGGTATCATATTGATCTATTCATAGAATCAAGGAAGCCCCCAAGATTTGTTTTCATATTCTGAGACCGGTCGACGCGTATTCGTGAAACAACGACTTTAAGGAAACTTAACTTCTTTAAGGGAGGAAAACGTGTCCATCGATTTCGAAGCATGTTATTTGATAATGGTGGTTGTTTGCACGTTTGTAATAGTTTACGCGCAACCTTGTACGAGCGTACAACAGAATTCGATCCTGGCATGGGGGGGCGGGACGACAAGGACTTGTTTTATTAATTCAACGAAAATGCATAGTTTCTTTCTAGCGCATACAATCATTGCATGAATGCAGGTGACTAGAGTTTGATTACGCGATAAAAGTACTTCATTTTTCGGCTTTAGTATCACGCTTTTGAGAGACATGGAATTTTCAAATCCTTCTAGACGATTCGATGGTCTGCATTCCTCAAAATACCTTTTTCAACAAAATCGATTAATACGAGATCCTGTCTGGTAGACGTTTTTTTTATAATTGACTCTTCCCTGTCATTTGAACTCTCATCAGCTTCAATCATGAAAAAAGGCACTCTATTTCTCTAAGCTTTCTCTCATAATCAGTTAACATGGGCTCAAACTTTATTCTCACGTTTTCTGCGACTGTATTAAGCTTTCCTATCAACATTTAATTCTCAACAAGAAATATTGCTTGTCATTATGATCGGCCAAGATTTTTTGGAGTTAGGCTCATTTACCTTACCGCTCTCTCTAATAATTACAAAACTCCACACTTAGAAAAAATTATTCTACTGGTACTGCTTATCATAGTAAACTCAAGATCAGTCTAAGGATCCTAAACAAAGTTTCCTCAACAAATGGTCTAACTTATTCTATTCAATAGATAAAATCTATAATCTTTATGTAACTTTTATGCTTTAATAAACGACCAATGCCACGTTAAACGTTCTCCATGAAAAAAATACGATCCTCCATCAGCCCATAAGTCCGGTCGTAAGTAAGGTTCTAAAATTGAAAAAATATTCAGGGTCTGATTTAAGATCGGATATACAGTCTGATTTTAAAATCACAGGAAATAATGCCAAGCTTAATTTGTAGTTTCGAATTACACAGACTTATATTTTTGGCGTTTTTTTCTCTTGTGAGAAAAGGTTCCGTAAGAGGTTGATGTGCAGCTCTGGTTGCAACTTCTTCACACAACAGAAAGGAATCGCCAAAAATATAAGTCTGCATTAACTTGCAACAATGAATTAAGCGTGTTATCACTTGCCGCATTGCATCGTACGACCGAATTTACGATCTGATTTACGGCCTGATTTAGGGTCGGAATTGAATTTTTAATAGTGGTGCTTCAAAGAGAAAATAAGAGGCATGCGATAAGTGTACTTTTCACAACTTCAGTCAGTAGTGTCAATTTTCCAATGTTTGGATCTAAGACTGACTGTCATTCAATATTTTTATTTACGGTTGAAACTTTAATTTTTTAAACGATTGAAAATCTATTAAGTAATTTTACGTGTGTTTTAAACGAGCGTTCTTGTGCTCCTAATTTTCAATAAATTGTTTCTTTTAAATTATTATACAATTCCATAAATGTATACGATAAACAAATGTTTCACATTCCTATTCTAGGTAAAATCTACACAGAAGTATTTAAAAATAATCTTTTTTAGAATTATAAAAAATCTTAATAAATAGTTTTTTTTTCCAAAAATTCACTGGTGATATTTTCAAACGCTAATCTATGCCGAATCATTTTTATCCGGTTTCCCCCCTTTTTAGCATTCGAAATTGAGTCATTTCAAATGTAAGTTTGCAAGTGGAAATGTTGAAAATGGGACAGTGTCAAGTTAGAGATGTTTCAAATTGAAATTTTGTTATTTGAAGCTTCAAAATTGTTAGAAAGTGAATCAAATCATTGAAGGACAGAAATATTTCTTTGTACGTTTTTTTTTAATTCAGGCACGAGTTACTATAGAAATGACAGTACATTAATTTTTGTGCTGTACATTTTTTAAATTTTAGTAGAAAAACGTTTTCAGTCACTCCAAATATCCCTAACATGATATCATATAAAATTATGCAATTTTCATTGAGTTCGATTTGAAATTCTTTTTGAGTTTTATAATTTCAATTTGGAGCATTCTCAAGTATGAAATCAATTTAGCTTAAAATTTGTAATTCTAAAGTCCTTTACTTAAACAAATTTTCCATTTTATAAGTCTTAATTTCTAACCGTTCATTTTATTAAATTCTTGGATGACAGTCGTTAATTGTAAGGCTTGATTAATACAAATTTTGAAGTGTTTACAATTCAACAATTTTAATAGCCCAAGCAAATTTTAAATTTCTGATTGATGTTGTGTAAATTATTTTCCGTTTTAAAATAATTTCAGATTAGTAGATTGGTAATTTAAAATTGAAGAATTTCGAATTGAAAATCTTATACATTCAGATCTTAAAATTTGTCCAATCGCTTCAAATGTCACTTAGTATTATGTACATAAAATTATAATTTGCATTATTGTTAATATTGCTTTAAGGGCATGTTGTACTTACCATATGAGCCATATCAGTTTTTCTGGGGTTTACTCCATAATAATCAATATTTTACACTTTAACCTGCTGTAACTTTAGAAAATGGCAAGGAACATGACAGTGCGCTACGTCTGTTTTCATGTTATTTATAATTTTCCAAGGTTTCAGCGAAAAATATTTCTTATTGTGGAAAAACCCCTAGGAAAACTGATGTGGCTCACTTGGTAAGTACCACGAGGCCTTAAGCAATAATAAATAAAACTAAATAGAAAATTTCTAGGTACAAAGTAGTGTGGTCATAGAAATACATTTATTTGCATTCAAGAATTCTTCTTTCATCAAATGTAAAAATAGTCTATATAAACCGGCTATGTGTTAGAAGCGTTTAACAAATTGTAAACCTTTATTCCACATATTAAAGGCGAAACTTTTCAGACAAGTAAAATTTCCCGCAGGTCTTATATTTTATCTTTGAGACACATTTTACGTGGCGGTAGACACTCGGTTAATAAAATAGCTTTTTGAAAATCTTAATTATAAATGTCACATGTTATCTGAGCTAAAAATCACGCTGAAAATCACACAGATACGCGTTTCTCGAGCTCCACTGTCAAAAATCTCCTAAGGTTGAGTTTAATTTGGACTTTCAGTCGAATTCGAGAGTTCGCTTCTTCGGTGGTCTTGGAGGCGGTTCGGATCTTCATCGGGACTTCCATAGTACTCCTGATCTTAATGCACAAGCTCAGGCGATATGTATGGTACCAAAAGGACATCGGAGTCAAGAAGACGTCAACTCCGTGACTGGTAGAAACGCGCTTCCGCCTCCAAATCATCCTCCACCACCACCTCCTGTTGGTCAAGTGATTAAAGTGAACGTCGGTGCCAATGTACCTGACGTCGTTACTCCCGCGTCGGTCTATGACAACATGGCTCACATACAACAAGTTAAAGGTATCGATTAGTAATTTTAAACAATGGCTGTAGGATAGAACAAGTTAAAATTCTATTTGGCCATCTTTCCGTTTCTTTCCTCATTTTCTAACTCGGAAGCTCTTGGCTAGTCCAATTGCGACTTTTTGAGGGCTACATTAACTGAAATATTTTCGCTTAGAACTCGCTGCTGCGTCGTCAGATGGAGGCTACGGGGTGATGTCCAGTTTCCGACCACTGAATAGTGCGAAATTGTATGCATCGCCGGAAGACATGAAAACTGTAGGATATCGTCCTCGAAGTTTACCAGCTCATTCGACAAGGTCCCATGTTAGGAAATCTCACAGTCTTCGTACACCAAACGGCGGTACATCATTCAAAGCTCCAACAGGCCAACAGATTACCAATAGTAATGGGAATGATGTCATCACTACTAACAGCAATGGTCCGCTGATAGGAAGCAATCAATACGCGCAGCCTCTGAAGACCGGAAGAAGTCATAGTACTGCTGGTATTGTAAGAGGAAGGAAAAAGAAAAACGGTATAAGCACAAGCTCTTCAGCAACGAATCTTTCCACCACTACCAATGGCGGTGGAGCGAATGGTCCAAATTCAGCGCCACCAATTCCGGAACCAGATTACAGTCTTAGCGAGTCAGAGAATGATGATGATGAAGATCTTACTGATGAAGGTGACGAGTCGGAAATCGCAAAAGAACTTGAGAAAGCTGCTGCAAGAGAAAAACTTGAATCAGCGAAAGAGACTTCCGGAAATTCGAATGCCTCCGGTGGTAGCGGAAGCAGTAGTTCATCTAGTTCTGGTTCTTTGCCTCATTCATTCAGCGTGGACGAGATTCAGAATGTAAGGAAACAGCTCAAGGTGAGTGATCAAGTTTTATCGAAATGTTAATATCGATTTAAACTGCTTTGCCGTGAAACCCGTAAGAGTCTTCATCATAATAAAGTTCTTGTGCTTTCATTAATCATATTCATTTTTATACTGTAAATGATATTTGGAAAAACACACTTTCTGAGAAAACTAATGCTGATAAAAATTAAATGAGGTACATATTACTCTGAACACATGCTGTTCAATACTGACTTTTTGGCTTCTCAATAGATTTTTTGTCAATTCTAATGCTACCATGAATGAGTATGAACCTTAGTTGCAATGTATGACTGACAATATATCTAACGCTTAGCATGGCAGTGTTGTAATCAAATTAAAACAAAAAAATATTTATTTATTACTTAAAATTGTAAATCGAAATATTTTCATGTGAAAACCCCTTATTTCAGTTTTTTAATTATTGAAAATATAGTATTTTAATGCAGAATTGACAATTTAGTGGGAAATATTTTTTTCTGAATATTTCTTTCACACTGAAACATGTAATAACTCTATTATAATAATCAATGCGGAAATCATTTCGCTCTCCATCGTTTAAAAATATTTGCTATTTTCCAAAGATTAATCAATATTTAATTTATTTTTATATTCATGGGAAATAACGAACTCAATCTAGAAAATAATCTGATTTCTAATACTGCACGGCAAAAACTCGAAACTTCCATCTTAATTGAGTTATTCAACTTCGAGTCTCAGTCTCAAATGCAAGGAAGAGGGAGTGGGGAAAGTGGGGAACCAATCCCTGTCGTCTACCGAATTTTCCAGATACGATTTTTGCCGGAACTGCATACACTAAGTTAAATATTTTATAGTTTAAAATTGCAGACTGGCTGATCACACAATTTTAATTTGAACCTTTAAAATTGAACAATTGTTTAACTTCGAGTGTGCCAAACTTAAGATTTTGTACTTTTTAACTTTTACAGCTCAAATTTGAAGATATTAAATATGAAGTTTAAAGAATTTTAACTATGAAATTGTAGAGTTATAAATGCTTTAGTCCGAAATTGTTCCTGTTTTTAATGCTTTTCATTTGAAATTGTAAATGTCGATTGTTTTAATTACAAATTATTTGTATTGAAGGCTTTAATTAAAGTAATTAAATTTCAAGCGTTTTTAAATTGAAATTATAAAGTTTACAAAATTTGAATCACAAATTGTTCAAATTTGTACTATTAGCTTTTGACAATTTACATTTGAAACCGTACCATTTTGAATGTTTTAGTTTAAAATTGTTTAATTTCAAACGCATTCAGTTGATTATAATTCATTGTTAATCTATTTAAACCTAAAATTTTCAATTTAATTTTAAATCTATCAGATTCTTACGATTCATTTTGAAATATTTTATAAATGATTTTAATTTTTATGGGTTTAAAATAAATATTCTGAACTATTTAATGTTCTATGACGCACGCCTTAGAAAAGTGACTCAATGGAAAATTAAAAAAAAAACATTTAAGTCTGTACTTAAAAATTGTACGATCTTTTTTTTCATAATGCGAATTCTGAAAATTTAGTGGTGTATATATCAGGCTTATCGGTAGACAATTAATTTCGACGAACTTACTCATAAATTTATAAGTCAAATGTATATTACATACCAGTAATGAAAAAACAGACGAAAGTCTGACTCGTTTATGGCTCAAAGTTTTCAAGATTGGACAATTTTAAATGTTAAGGTATATTAAATGTAAAGGTAAAAATACTTAACTATAGTTTCAAGAATTTCAAAGTTATTATTAATTAGGTGGGATCAAGGTTCTGAGAATCTTTTTTCTGAGTAAATACGCTGATTCGTTAAAATTGTATCGTTTTTTTAAAGGAGGGGGGTCAATCAGGAATATTTGTGTGCGCCAGATGGATTTAATTCTCTTTTCATATTTGTACGATATTTTCAGGGTGGCCACTGATCGGGAAAACCGGGAAACCATGGAACCAGTCTGAAATTCGGAACAACGGGAAAAAGACGGGAAATAGCCCGTAATTTGTTTGGAAACCGGGAATTTTTTTTTCAATTCTGCAATAAGTATCCTCTTGCTCATCGAAAGAAATTGTTTTTGAATTTTGTCCAGTGTTAAAACCCCATCATCGATTTTCATTTAACTTAGTGAAGTTATGATACCTTATGGGTAATGTTTTGTTGCAAAAGGCAAGCAATATTAAAACACCTGATTCGCTTAACGAACCATTATTTTCCCCGATGAGGATATTACTCTATGTGTTGACAAATACACAAAACCGAATACCGGATTTAAGACTAGATTCTTTAACTTAATTTCCTCTTGTCGCGACGTTTGTGCTTATAGACCAGTTCAGCAAAATGGATTCACGAAAAGTCATACTATCGCTAATGGCTCACAGAGAAGAAGTGGCTAAGGATATTGCTAGCAAGGTGCAATACGTCCTCAGGACAATAATCACCTGCAGTGAAAGACGTGCCAACCTCGACTACTGTTAAACTATAGCACGCAAAATAACAGTGCTTAAATGTGATAACTATAATCACGAAGTCAAACAAAAATTATAAAATAGATTCTAAAGCACGCGAGAATAACATTTTTTTTTCTTTGTTCAAAACAAAAAACTCTAAAAAACGGATTCATACATACAGGAACCACAAAAATTATTCCATTTACTCCTATAAATTAAACGTAATTAGAAACCACTCTTCCTGAAACTCTTTCATCAAGTTCGGAATCCACAAAAAACTGATTTTCGTCCAGATAAAGGCGGAAGACGCGATAGTTACTTTCACTCCTCTTTTATTTATTTGTTTTTAATTGAAACTTCACCTAGCTCACTTTCCAAATAGCTAGCGTAGGGCAGGTGTAACGCTTACCTTGGACGTTTCTTGGCACTAGCGACTTGAAAAGCTACCCAGGCTAAGTCCCATTTTAAAAAAGGGGGCCGATGAGGAGTTCCATCTTGTAGGAACCTGACATATCCCGAATCGATAAGGAAGCGATAGAGTTTACCGACATAGTAAGTAGTATGCGGTAAACCCTCTTCAAATTGCCACCAGCATCGGAGCGCACAGGTAGCACAGGTAACATCGGAGTGGGGACTTACCTGGCTATTAGAGGGGTGAGCCGTTAAATAGGCACTCCCGACAAGAAAGCTTGCCTGAATGGAGTGACCGACTCGTACCTCTTTAGAGAATACGTGTCCGAGGATTGTGATTCGAATTCTCTCATCAACGATGCTCATGATAGATTGATAGATTCTGGTCTATCAGACGCATCGAGTTGATTGTTTGAGAAATTTTTGCGCTCTGTGACACCCATGTCACAGAGCCCAAACCCAGCTTCCTGCCCAGCAGGAAGTAGCAGTACCAGCGAAGTGTCCTTCGCTAAGATGGAAGAAGACATGGAAAGCAACTACTCCGTCGTCACCTCAAGGAGTAAAAAACGTAA
>CAKNYM010034454.1:0-29672 GCA_932195095.1 Andricus curvator
TTTCAACTATTATTTACTCGAAAAATTGATTTTAATTGTAAGTATACTAATGATAAATTATAATTATCCAGAATTGAGTATTCTGACTTGCCCAGGAGCAATATCAGAAACGATTATCTATTGATGGACAAAGGTGTAAAAATCTTACCCTTGACCAGGTCTAATAAAAATATTTAATAAAGCTAATTAATTAATTACGTGATCTTTTTTCTAGAACAATACTCAATTGAATAATATGTAAGCTTTGTTTAACAATGATCATCTTTCTTTATTTTTGGAAACTGATGCAGTTAAATGCTGTTGAATTTTTCCTATCTACTGTAGGGTGGTTTCCCCTATTCTAAAGATTTGAAGAGAATTCAGAACATTCGAAAGATCTGAAGGAGTTCAAAGTAACTTCAAATGTATTCTAATGATTTGAAGATAATATTAAAAAGCATTAAAAAGAATTCATAGAATTCAAAATATTTTAGAGAATTCGAAGAAATTCAGAAAATTCAATCAGAGAATTTAGAATAATTCAGAAGAGTTCAAAGAATACAAAAGACTTGGAGAAATTTAGAACAATTCATGGTGTATTGTAAAGATTTCAAGAGAATTAAAAAAAAATTTTACTTTTGGAGAATTCGTTTGAATTCTACAGAATTCAAAATATTCCGAAAAAGTTAAAGTAATTCAACGTGTATTCTGAAGATTTCAAGAGATTTAAAAATATTCAAAAAAAAGGAGTTCAAACCGAGGGGCGTCTCACTCAAAAAATCACGGCTTATTCCGTCAGAAATCAGAGGGCAATCTGTAAGGATTCCGGTAAGGCAATGTATGCCGTAAAAAGCAAAGTAGGAAATCAGCAGTGAAGGTACGAATTCGTGAAATAATCGTTTGAAAACGGAAAATCCGTACGAGTCCGATGGTTTTTGATGAAATCGTGAAGTATTCGTAGCAGTCCGTAAGGACTTCGAGTGGAACCGTCGGGAATCATTGGGATTCATGCTTGAATTCGTAAGGAATTCGAGGGGAGTCCCCGCAACGACCGCGCGACCGGACAAATCTCGGACCTGCGCAGTATGCATGGTTATAAAATTTGATAATTGGCTTGATGAAATTAAATATTTAGAAGGCCTAAATCAAAATAATCTTGCTAAAAATAATATAAAATATATTATGCTTAATCGATTTGACGAAAAAGTTACTCTTGTAGAACGGTCAAAAACGGAAAATAAGTTTCTTATCATTTAAATTTAAATTTTATATATTTAAAAAAATTATTATCAATTTTATTAAATATAAATTTTGTATCAGATGTTCGCCACAGAATAAAATATTTGTTATTTTTTCCCGCCGGTGTTGATGTTTATTTTAATACCGATAGATCCCGTGTAACAGACCGTAACATTTCCTTCCGCCCCCCCCCCCCCTTACCACAGTTCCGTAAAATTTTTTGTATTATGTTTAAAAACATAATAAAGGTTTTCTAAATAAAAAAAAGGTTTTTTAAGATGAAGTGTTGTATAGAAATAAATAAAACAACATTTTGATGTAACACTGAAAGCTTCTAACATTTTTTTTTAGTCACAAATATTGAAATTACTTACAACAAAAGACGTATTATCAGTTTGTTTTTAAACTTATATAGATATAAATTTTATAAGATTCTTAAAAAAATTAAAAAATATTTTTGAATATTTCAGATGTGTTAAAAAAGAATCTAGAAGATTTAAAAAAAATTATTTTACAGGATTCTAAAAAATATTAGGAAAAATTCGAGCCTTTTTAAAAGATATTCAGGACGCTTAGAAGTTTGGAAGAAATAAAAAATCCCTTAAAGTTCATTTTTCAAAATAAAAAATCCTGAAAAATTTTCGCATAAATCTTAAGAAATTCCTTTTTTTATCCTTTCAAATTTTTTAAACCTCCTAATATTTTTGAATTATTCACATTTTTCGTGATGTTTTTAAGTTCTGCAAAATTTTAAAAAATTGTCTTAAAATCTTTCAGATTCTTCTTTGAAAATCTTAGAAATCTTTTAAAATGTCTTGAAATCATAATGAAAAATTATTTTAATTTTTCTTAGGAACCTAAATAATTTATTTTTATTTTTTTGAAACCTTTCAAAATTCCTAAAATATCTTATAAATTTTTATTATTTTTGAATCGTGCGAAAACTTCTAAGTATCTCTTACACTTACTCAAATTTGTTGTAAAATTACGTATTGTGGCCAAATTTTGCTTTTAAATCTTGTGCATACTCTTTCTCAAAATTTGAGGAAATAATTTAAAATGCTTTGTATTCTTTTTCAATTTTATCTTAGAATTTATTAAGAAAAAAATCATTTTAAATTTTCTCATGAATCTTAAGAACGAGCTTAAGAATATTTTTGCATTCTCTTGACGCCCTGTATAATTGAGTTTACCTAAAAATTTTTTAAATCCTGAGAAATTAAAAGAATTGTCTCAAAGTCTTCGATATTTTTTCTCCCCACACATTTTGCAAAATTCAAAACTTAAAATTATTCATTTACAATTAAACCTAAACCATTTGTAGGTGATTCTAAGATAAATCTATTAAGATTATTAAATTTTCCAATTAGGAAAAGAAAACAATCCAAAATATTTAAATACATTTGTAAAAAAATTTTTTCACTAAAATTCAATGCATACTTTATTTTATTATTATTTTTTTATGTTAAATGAAAGAAAATATTTCTTACAAAAAATTGAGGTAAAACTATGTAAACTCGATTTAAAGAAATCTTAAAATTATTCATAAGCAAACCCTGCAGATTGGAAATAATCATATGTTTAGTGTCTCTATTTAAAATTTTTTTAAAATTAAGATTGAAAAGAATTTCATTTCACTACGAAGAATTTTTGCAAAATAAGCAGGAAAAATATTCATAATTAAAAAAATAAAATTCCAAAACAACCTCACTTTTCAGCTAATTGGAGACAAGAATAACATAATGGAAAAAACAGGGAGAAAAAGGGAAAAAGTCAACCAAAAAACCAACCTCTCACTTTTTTCTTTCTGCGTCCTTTTTATACTACAAGGGGACCAACATGTTTCAAAGTCAATTTAAACCTCCTCATCAGGGATTAATTATAGGGAATAACTAAAGTTATGAAACATTAATATAACCTGTAAAGAAAATATTAATTAAAAATTAATTAAGTTTAATATAATCAAAATTAATAATTGAGAAATTGATTCTTTAATAGAAAAGAAAATTTTTCTATTATCTAGTCAAAGAAAATTACTTTAACCAATTAATTACTCTATCCCATACTTTATTATACCTTGAGAGGTCCCTTTTTAAATTGATAGCCTTGTTACCTTCTCTCTTTATAAATAACATCTCCATGAATTCTCTCTTTTTCTGATTTCTTTCATGATAAAGAATTTTAATATCATTCCAATGAAAGTCATGACCATGTGTAACATTATGTTTTGAAAGGACTGAGTGATACCTAGGACTTCTGCGAAAATTATTTTCATGTTCATTTTTCCTAAGTCTAAGAGCTCTTTTTGTCTACCCTACATAAACTGCATTTCAATCTTTACAATTAATTTTGTAAATAACACATTTTTTGTCTAGCGTTTCATATCTATCTTTTCCTAATTTTACAATGATATTGCTCTTAAAAGGAATTCTACAAATAGTATGTAAACTTAATTTTCCCAACATTGATTTCAAAATCTTCGAGATTTTACCAAAATATGGAAGAACAACAGTATCAAATGTATTGTAATCTTCTCTGTTTATTTTATTTTGATCATTGTTTTTGTTTTTTATGTATTTTATTCTGTTATGCGCATGTTATTCAATGAATTCAAAATGGTAATGGTTAAGAAAAAGAATTTGTTTACAATGTTCAATTTTTTTTTCATGGAAAACTGGATGTAATAATTTAAGGGCTCTATCAATCACATTTTTAATGATTCCTATTTTGTTTTGAATAGAGTGATTTGAAAGAAAACTAAGTGTTCTACCTGAACAAATCTTTTTCCTATGCCAGTCAGTAATACTATGTCTTTCATCAGTTTTAATTAAAGCCAAATCTAGAAAATTTAATTTACCTTCAGTTTCAATCTCAACAGTAAATTGTAATCTAGGGTGTATACTATTAAAATCATTAAGAAGAGTGTTAAGATTATTTTTATGTACACTAAGTACTGAATCATCAACATATCTTGCATAAAAATCAATATTAAAATTGATTTTTTGAAAAACTTAATTCTCTAAATCCTGCATGACAATTTCAGCTAAAATAGGAGATAAAGCAGATCCTATGGGAGTTCCAAACTTTTGTTTATAAAATTTATTATTAAATTTGAAATATACTGAATAAAAACATATTTTACAGCATCAAGAAAATGTTTTTTCGGAATTTTGGTATTAATTTTAATCAAATCCCAACGTTTTTGTATGGCAATTTCGACTCTTTCGTAAGGGATATTTGGAAACATAGCTATTACATCAAAAGAGACAAATATATGGTCTAAAGGTATTATCACACTGTCAATTAGTTTTAAGAAAGCATGACTATTTTTAATTGATGTTTTTGAGATTTGTATTGATTTTTTAATAATTTGACTCAATAATTCATCCAATTTTCTAGTTGGGGAACCTATTGTTAAAATGACCGGTCGTAAAGGGTAGTCATCTTTGTGAGCTTTAACAGGAGTCCATAGGCTAATGAGAGATTAGTACTTGATGTATCGATATCACATCTTTCAATATTATTGCCTAAATATTTATTAGTTCTCATTCTGTCTAAAATTTTGAACGTCCCTTTTTGAAGCATTATGTTAGGGTTATTAGGAATCAATTGAAAACTATCTGCATCATTAAAAATATGCAACATTTTTTGAATATAGACATCCCTATGAATAGCTACTGTAATACTTCCTTTGTCTGATTTAGTGATCATTAATTCTGGATGATTTTTTAAGAAAATTTTTGTTTCAATTAAACCCTCATTCAATTCCTTCTCTAACCAAGTTTTTGGATTATCATTATTTAAAAAATCATTCGATAAACCCATAAATTGTGATCTAAATTCATCAATTTTATTCTCAGGTATTTTTTTAAATATTTGATTCAATGTCTTTAATTATTTCAAGTAGTTGAATGTAGTTTTTCCCCCCAAATTTGTTGCTAAAACCATCACCTAATCTCAAAATGTCAATAACTCTATGTGGAATAATTACATTAGAAATATTCAGTATCCAAGGGTCTGGTTGATCATGAAAAATAACTGAGTGAATTTTTAAATGCAGTTTTTGTACATTTCCTTGTTCATTAAAAATGTTTAAAAATTTTCGATCATGTTTTCTATTATCCTTAAGGGCGATTTTATTAAGTTTTGTTTCCCTTTCAAAACATTCCTTAATAATAAAGGAGGGAACTTGTTGATTTAATTTCTCCATAATTTGTTTTATTTCAACATTAAAAGAATGTATCTGTGAATGGCAATCCTTAACAGTCAAATTTAAGGGCGATTTTTTAAATTTTTCAGTATTTATATTTTGGTATACGGCCATATCACGCTGAAAAAACCAGTTCTCGTCCGATCACTGAAGTTAAGCAGCGTTGGGCGCGGTTAGTACTTGGATGGGTGACCATTCGATAATACTGTGTGCTGTTGGCACATCGTGGGTGTGGTGAGCCCACACTTGTAGTTATTTACTACAAGAAACTATCCACCTGGAAACACTACCGGAATCGAGTAGTGTCTCACGCCTACCCTGAAAGGGAAATGGCTTAATGGTATACTTACTTACATACTTTACTATATCAAATTTTTCTTTATTTCTTTTTTTTTTGAACTCAAAGCTAACATTTTTATTAATGTCAAAAATCTTCTTAGGAGAAACATTTAAAACAATATAATACCAAAAGCTTTCAAAATTATTAAAAAGATCAAAATAAGTTTTTCCCATAATCTAATTTTTCTTATCTCTTTGAAAATGTAAAAAAGTTGAGAAATTATAGTGTGGTAGCCTCGGTGGTAGCAAAATGTTAAGAACAGAATTATTTCCCAATATATGTTCAAGGTATTTTACTATTAAATGTTAATAAAACAATTTGCAGTTATACATTAATAAATCAATTAAATTTATTAATTAATTTTCACACGTTAAAAATTAAGGACAAAATCAACATAATTTTCTTTTACTCCAGAATTAATCAAATTGAAATAATTCATTACTATATTAATTACTAAATTCTTATATTAATTTTCATCCTTAGTATTTCTATTGTCACTTTAACTTGAAATCATTTATAAATGTTCTTTAAATAGTTTTTAATGTTCAGAAATCATTAGAAAAAAAAGAAATATTTAAGCAGTGAGTGCGTCACTCGTGCGTTATACGCATTGTACGACTCCGCGCTTCGCAGTCACTGCTTGGATTCGTCGGATTCGTCAAACTTTGTGGGACTCTGGACGAATTCGTAGCTCCAACGCTCCGCAACGCTGTGACTGTACAGCGTTCGGAGCTCCCGATTCCCAAAAAAGGATTCCGGTTCGTCAATATCAGAATTCATCAAAATCGTTAGGATTCGTACGAATTCGTTTACTTTGTTCGAACGATTTCATTTGAATCCTGAGTGAGACACCCCTCGGTTCAAACTAACTCAAGGTGTATTCTAATGATTTCAAGATAATTAAAAAACATTTTTTTTTCAAATTCAGTGATATCGTGAGAATTCAACAAATTCAGAGCAGTTTCAAGAGTTCATGAACTTAGAAGAACTCAGAAAATTCCGAAGAATTCATAGATTTCAAAAGAATTCACAGAATTCAAAATAAATTTAGATAATTAAAAAAAATTGAGATAATACAAAAGAATTCATAGAATTCAAAATATGTCACAGAATTCAAAAGAATGCAGACAATTCAAAAATTATCAGAGAATTCAGAATAATTCAGGAGATTTTATAGAATACCAAAGACTTGCAGAAATTCATATCAATTCATGGTGTTTTATAAAGATTTCAAGAGAATTAAGAAAAAAAAACCTTAAAATTTTTGTAGAATTCACACGAATTCTACAGAATCAAAAATATTCAAAGAAAGTTAAAATTATTCAACTTGTATTCTAATGATTTCAAGATAATTAAAAAAATTTTTTTAAAATTCAGTGATATCGTGAATTCAACAAATTCAAAACAGCTTAGAGAGTTCAGAAAATTTTTAAACAATTCACAGAATTCAGAATAATTCAAAGAATTTAGAAAATTCGGAAGAATTCACAGAATTCAACAAAAAATTTAGAGAATTTCAAAAGAGTTCAGAGAATTTAGAAGAATTCAGACAATTGAGAAGAATTCAAAAAAATTGAGAGAATTCGGAAGAATTCAGAGAATAGCAGAAGGATTCAGAGAATTAAGAAGAATTCAAAAAATTAAAAAGAATTCAGAAGAATTCAGAGTGCAAAAGAATTCACAAACTTCAAAAGCATTCACAGAATTCAAAAAAATTAGAGAATTTCAAAAGAATTTAGAGAATACAAAACAATTCATAGAAATAAAAAGATTTCAGAGAATTTGAAAGAGTTCAGAGAATTCAAAAGAATTCAGACAATTGAGAATAATTCAGAAAATTCAGAAGAACTCAGAGAATTGAGTAGATTTCAGAGAATACAAAAGACTTGGAGAAATTCAAAATAATTTATGGTGTACTGTAAACCCTGCAAGAAACGTAAAATTCAAAAGTATTGTTTCGCATTCACGATTTGTTTCCGTGAAGTCTGTTATGTGTCAGTTTCGCATTGGAGGTTAACTTCTTATTATTATTATTATAGATTAGCAGCTCGAACTCGAAAGTTCATTGCCTCATCTACCCGAGACCGCCACACATCTCTGTCTTGTGCATTCTCCATCCAGTTTAAGTAATCATGTCCTAGTTCTTTTAGATCATCCCTTACATTTTTCTCCCATCTGTTTCTCGGTCTGCCTAGGGGTCTCTTACCAGTCGGTCTCCCTCTTAAAACTTGCGCCACTGTTCTTTCATTGCCCATTCTTGCTACATGCCCCGCCCATCTTAATTTACGCGCTTTCATTACTCTATTAACATTTGCTGACCCGTAGAGAGCGTGCAGCTCATCATTATGCAGTTTTCTCCACTCGCCGGTCTCTTCGTCCCTTTTTGGACCATAGATTTTTCTAAGTACTTTATTCTCGAAAACTCTAAACCTATTCTCTTCTCCTTTCGTCAGCGCCCACGTTTCACACCCGTACATGACGACCGGTATTATTATCGTTTTGAAAATTCTTACTTTGATGTTTCTAGATAGCGATCGCGATTTTAGTAGCGTGTTTGCTGCATAATAGCACCCATTGCCAGCGTGTAGCCGCGCATTGATTTCCGTTTTAATCTTATTTTCGCTAGTTATAATAGACCCGAGGTATTTAAACTCGTTAACCCTTTCGAATTTCATATTTCCGGCCATTAGATTTCCGTCTTGATTACTTTGTCCGGACCTGACGACGGTCATATATTTTGTCTTCGATTCGCTAACTTCCAAGCCAATCTCTTTGGCTTTTGCGATCAAGATTTCTGCATTTTTAGCTACCGTTTCTTTATCATCCCCTAGTACGTCGAGATCATCCGCATATCCAAGAATTTGTATTACCCCATTGAGGGTAGCACCGGTCGGATTCGCCTGCACTTGCCTAACCACGTATTCTAAAACTAAGTTAAAAAGGACGCACGAAAGTGCATCGCCCTGTTTCAGGCCATCGCGGATCGAAAACTCTTCAGATAAACTACCGTTTACGCGTATTCTACCCTTACTGCCGCTTAAGCAAATTTCGATAAGTCTAACCAATTTTCTTGGCACACCCAAGAACTCTAGGATCCAGTACATTCGCGCGCGTATAATAGAGTCGTAAGCTTTTTTAAAATCGATAAATAGCTGATGTACTGCTTCATTAAATTCCCATTTCTTTTCTAACAGTTGTCTAATTGTAAACATTTGATCGCTTGTAGATAGGTTTCGGCGGAATCCACACTGGTAATCCCCAATGATTTCCTCGGCAAAAGGAGTTAGTCTACTTAGGATAACATTAGACAGGATCTTGTAGCACGAAGGCACAAGTGAAATTCCCCGATAGTTGTTACAGTTAGTTTTATCGCCTTTTTTAAAGATGGGAATAATGATAGAGGTATTCCATTCTTCCGGCATGCGTTCTGTTTTCCAAACTGCGCGTATCAATTTACAAATTTGCCTTGTGAGGCAAGGGCCTCCATTTTTTATCAGTTCTGACGGTAGGTCATCGATGCCCGCGGCTTTGTTATTTTTCAACTTCTTTATGGCCATTTCTATTTCTATATCATTAGTATCGTTGATTAATAGATCAGCAGTGTGGATTTCGCCGAGATTACCTTCAACGGGGGCTTCGCGTACATTTAATAGTTTATCGAAATAATCTTTCCATAAATTCAGTCTCTCTGTCGCATCGGCTACTAGATTGCCATTTTCGTCCCTCATTACTTCCGTTCTACTTTGAAAGCCTTTCCTTATAAAATTGATTCCCCTGTACATCTCACGCGGGTTATTTTGTTTATTATGCGCTTCTATTGCTAGTATTTTATTCTTTTCCCACTCCCTTTTCTTGGATCTATAGAGCCTATTTGTACTTTTGCTAATCTCGAGATATTTCTTATGTGTTTGATCGCACTTATTTTGTAAACTACTTAGTCTGGCCTTCCGACGTTTCAAACCATGGTTTGCTTTTGGTTACTTTCTTAAAACCTATCGTAAGTTTCGCGGCTGCCTTTATCGCCTTTTTCGTATTGCTCCACAGGGTTTCCGGGTCCTCCTCGTGATTATTGTTATCGTCTCTCTGTTCTTGGAGAGCGTCGAAACTATTAGAAATCTCAACTTGGTAATTTAATGTTTCTGTTGCTGTTTTGAACTTATCTATATTGAAACGAACTGTTGGCTCTGTGCGGCTTGTTTTCTTACTTAACGCTAGCCTAGATCTTAGTTTTACTATCACGAGAAAATGGTCTGAATTTAAATCCGCTCCCCTATACGATCTTATATCGAGAATGTTTGTATGACGTCTTCTGTCAATTAGAACGTGATCAATCTGATTGTGAGTATTACCATCTGGTGATGTCCAGGTGGCCTTATGTATATTTTTATGCTTGAAATATGTGCTTTTGACAACGAGGTTCTTTGAAGCTGCAAAGTTTATTACTCTGGTTCCATTATCATTACTGACGTCATGCAAACTTTCTGATCCTATTGTAGGCCTATACATTGGTTCTTTTCCAATTTTCGCGTTGAAATCCCCTAATACTATTTTTGCGTCAAACGTTGAGAACTTGTCAAAAACCTGCTCGATTGTTTCATAAAAAAGATCTTTAGTCTCTTCGTTTTTGTCCTCGGTGGGGCAGTGCACATTGATTAATACGTGTTTGCTGAAATTACCCTTTAGTAGAATGTATGATAACCGGTCGTTAATGAATTGCATGTCGATAAGTGCTTGCGAAATTCGTTTATTAATAAGAAAACCAGTCCCCAGTCTTTGCCCCTTAGCTCCTCCCCAGTGCAAAGTATAGTTATCCCTAGAAATTGACGCGAAATCGCCCGACCAGCAGGTTTCTTGAAGTGCTATTAAGTCAGTTTTGTATTCAATTGCTATCGTAATGAGTTCGCTAAATCGGCCAGTTTTTAGACTACGCGCGTTTAGAGTTCCCGCCCTTAGATCTTTAACTGTAGTTTTTTGTTTTTGCAAGTTAGCCATGGTAGTTTCAAGATAATCCGCACGTTAGGATCCTATTCCGATCGTAGGTGAGTCCACTGTCCCAGGAGTGATAACCCCCATACCTCCCTAGGTCTAAGTATGGGAGCTTTCCGACTCTGACAAGGACCATGTCAACTTGTCGTCAGACACATTACAGTTTCATCCTCGTACCCTAACGTCCCCCTGCAAGGCAGCGCGCCTACTGGCATCAATACCCCTTTGGCCCTATACAGGCGAATCATTCCACACATCCCTTGCGGGCAGTGTCAACGCTGCAGTGTCCAATGGGCAGCAGGATTTTTCCCTTACAAGATTTTTAGTTTTGGTTCGGGTATAGTTTCTAGGTGGGTACACGCTGCACCTTGGCTTGCCAGAACCCACCCATTGTGTATGAACGCGAATGGGTGGGTCCCCCCAAGCCATGGTTGTCGTGTACCTATTTTTTACCAGTGCTGGATTCACCACACCTACGACTGGCTCCTATCGGCTGTCCGCGACTGCTTATTCTTGTATTCGCAGTTAACCTTGGGGGCTGTTCAGCCTTACGGGCCGTTCCTCTATCCGCAACCTGAGGACGCGCTACGTAGTGGTGATAGGAAACCCACCGAGTAGGCGATACTTCTTATATAACATTAAATTCCTGAATGCGTTTGAATACGAAAGATAAAAATTTTTGTACGCAATGCTTTTTAATGCGAGACTTCACATTCGTTTTAATGCTTTCTAATGCGACCGAATGAGAGAAAATTTCAGAGCGAAATGAAAACTTTTTAAATCGAGAGTTCGCATTACTTTGAATCCTTTTGAACGCGAAAGAATGAGACACATTTTTTGAGCGAGGTAAAAACTTTTCAATGCGAAAGTTGGCATATGTTTAAATACTTTTGAATGCGATAGAATGAGGCGAAATTTTTTATCGAGTGAAAACTTTTTAATGCGAGAGTTCGTACTGGTTTGAATAATTTTCAATACGAATTAATGATGGAAATGTTTCGGTTGAGTGAAAACTTTTTAATACGAAAGTTCGCATTAGTTTTAATGATTTTAAATGCGATCGAATGAGAAGAATATTGTGCGTGAATTGAAAACTTTTTAATGCGAAATGTCGCATTGGTTTAAATTTTGCAAATTCCAAAAGTTATTGGAATACTTTTGAATGCGTAACCGCGGATTAAAATTTTATTCAATATTTTATAAAGTGTTTATTTATTTATTAATATTTATATATTTATTTTACATTATTTAAAAAAAGTTGTACAATAAACAGGAACCGCTTGATTACTTTTATACTTTTAAATGCAGAAGATCCACAACTGCCATCTCGCATTCGGCGTCTTGAAGATTAATGCGAACCAATACTTTGTAATGCGAACCATCGACACTGCCGTTTCGCATTCAGCGTGATGAAGGGTAATGCGAACCAGTATCAAAATTTTAATACATTTTAATACTTTTCAATACGACGTTTTTTGCAGGGAAGGTTTCAAGAGAATTGCAAAAAAATTAAAAAGAATTCAAAGGAGCACAAGTGAATTCTAAGAATTTGTTTGAATTCTACAGAATTAGAAATACTCGAAGGAAATTAAAATAAGTCAACGTGTATTCTAAAGGAAAATATATTTTCTAAGATTTAATATCTCGTCGCTCAGTTGCCGTGTGACGTTGCACCATTGATATTCACAACCTCCTGCAAAGTTAAAATTACTCTTTTGCGCACACACCCTCATCAGTGACACATGGACTGTCGTCCACCTAACGCATGCTTTCGATTGGTTAATCTTTAATTGTTAATTACTCATTAATTATTAGCTTTACAACAAATTTTCACTATTATTTGAAGCCCTCAGAGGAAAAATGTGTCTCAGAGAGTTTTGAGGAAAAACAGTAAAGAAAAAGTTCCGAGGAAAAATAGTAACCGAAAAAGTCCAGAGGAAAAAAGGTAAACAGAATCGCGAGATAAAAATGTTACTCAGAAATATCCGAGGAAAAACGTTATAGACAATTTTGAGGGATAAAATGTGATAGAAAAAGTTCCGAGGAAAAACGCTTCTTTTGCAATTATAAGTTGAGCACGAAAACACTTTAAAAAAAGAACAAGAACGTCAATATGATCAGGTCCATTAAGGCGCTTCGTCAGGCTTGATTTTTAGCCCATGTATTACAAATGACATGTTTCCTCCTACAAGGATGAATTGTTCGATGTGATATTTCAACCACATAATCTCAATGGCATAATACACAAAAAGAAAGTCTTCGTTTTTTGAAAAATGGTCTTGTTTTTTTTTTTTTTAATCAATCGAAAATGTGCTTCATTTCTGCGCCTGGAATGGAGCAATCCGCCACCGGGAAAGTGCCCACGGTGAACCGAAAACAGGCGCTCCGAATTTCCAAGGGACATCAGGATATTATAGCGTGAAGTTTTTCGACGATACTTGAACCCAGGGGGTCGGTCGTAACTCATCCGACCTTCCCATTGTTAGAGCGTTACACGATTCGAGCCGGTTGAACGAAATTGATAATTATTAAAATATTAAGAAATTGAATTTTAATATGCTACATTAGGTTCGTTACATACCCTGGCGGACCGAACGAACGGAGCGGATACGCTACAGCGTATCCTTATAGTATCCACATCGTATCCTCTCCGTATCATGCAAAAAAACTCATTTAAAAAAGATGAACATTTCACTTGTTGAAATTCGGATTCTACGTGAAATTTTGCGTTAAAAGGTCACGGAGTAATCGCAATAGTTTGTCTTGCAACATTAAAAACTTTTAAAAAATATAATACTTATCGATGACGTGCGCTGAAG
Organism: Andricus curvator; assembly: GCA_932195095.1. NCBI lineage: Eukaryota > Metazoa > Arthropoda > Insecta > Hymenoptera > Cynipidae > Andricus > Andricus curvator. Next base: position 13,574 of record CAKNYM010034454.1, read on the forward strand.
GCGACTTCAAACGCATCGTCGACGGATAACGCCTATTGACTGCTACTGAACGACGATGCGTTTGAAGTCGCCTTCAGCGCACGTCATCGAGAAGTATTATATTTTTTAAAGTTTTTAATGTTGCAAGAAAAACTATTGCGATTACTCTGTGACCCTTTAACTCAAAATTTCACGTAGAATCCGAATTTCAACAAGTGAAATGTTAATCTTTCTTTTTTAATGAGTTTTTCTTGTATGATACGGAGAGGATACGATACGGATACTATAAGGATACGCTGTAGCGTATCCGTTCTGTTCGTTCGGTCCGCCAGGGTAATGACGAGACGATTAAAAAAAGATAGAAAAAAATCTGTTAACCCGTTCAAATTCTGTTGGGAGTTTTGGTAATTTAGCATTTTATTTCAGATTACCTTCAATATTGAGAATATTGACCGATTTTCCTAATCCTTTTTTTCCATTTTAAAGTAAAAAAAATTTCAACCAAAAAAACTCATAAAAAAATAGTTACATTTTCTAAACAAACTGATAAATTTTCAACCTGATAAATTGTGCAAATTTATAAAAATTGCTGTTTTAATTTGTTTTGAAATCTTTTAATTAATATACTTTAAAACTAGAAGCAAGATATCCTTTTTCTTAAAAGTTGTATCACAAGATTTCGCATACATTGCTGTCGAAAACCTGACTGTTGGCATTCTGTTGAATATGACTTTTAGTGGCTGTTCTCAGTTTGTTCTTTGCTGAGATTTCAAATTTTTTTAAATATAATATAGATTTTTCAAGATTTTTAAAAGAAGAAAGCTTTTTAAGAATTCTACCAGATTTGAAGTGGATAAAATTTTTTTCTTAAGTTTCCTAAGAAAATGTATACAATAATTTTTTCATTTTTAAAAAATAATTTGAGGAGAATATTTAAAAAGATTTAAGAAGATTTCAAGATAATACAAACATTCTCTTAAGGTTCCTGGGGAATTGAAAATAATTTTTTGATTTCATAAATTATTTTTAAGCGAATATTCAAAAACATTTTAAGACATTTCAGAAACGTTAAAAAAATTGCCAACAAAAATCTGGAAGATTTTAAGGCAATTTTTATAAATTTGCACAATTAAACAAAAAATTGTAGAAAAATTCGAATTCATTTGAAACACAGTTTTGAATCTTTAAAAAATAATTGTAATATTGAGAAGATTTTTCAAAAATTAGAAGAAAATGTAGATTTTTGAAGATTTTGAAATAAAATTTTGGATTTATTTGAAGAATTTGCAAAGGTTTCAAGAAAATAAAAAAATTTCTTAACATTCCTGGGAAAGTTTTTAATGTTTTTTTTTTTTTTAAATAATTTTTAAAGAAAATTGAAAAATATATTTAAAACCTTTTAAACATTTCAAACAGTGAGACGACTGAAGAATCCTGAAAAAAAATGTTAAAACCGTCATTCCTTGACAGCATTGTAAGTCAAAGTGTGGATTTGTTTTGAAAGCGCGAGAGGAATCTTCGATTCTTGTCACCTCTACTTCATACACTGAGCGAAGAATTCCCGTGTAGTTCGGGTTTACACCCCAATAGTTCGGGTGGTTTCTCTTTTTTTTTTTTGTTTCACACGAAGGTTTGGTGCGCTTGCACTACTGAGACGTGCGATCACCCGAACCATTCGGGTGCTCAACCGAAACAGCAGCAACCGAAGTGGTGGGGGGCCCGCCCCAATATTTGGGAAGCTTGCACGAATGATTCGGGTAGTGGCACGAATGATTAAGGTCGTTAGATAACTGGAATCAATTAAAAATCTTACACGTTGATGATTACAGTTCAACCCTGTCCTAAAGCACTACATGTACATTATCGAGTTTTCGATTATGTGATTTACCTAATCTTAGAATGCTCCGTTAGTATAAATATGAGTGATGAACAATAAATTCGACATAACCTAAAAAGAGTGACATTCGGGAAGAATCTGATGTTCATCAGCTGCGGCCATTAGCGAATATGCGCAAACGTTGAACGCGCAACATCCAACGCGGTTGACGACTCGAATCTCCTGAATCATTCGTGCAAGCTCCCCAAGTATTGGGGCGGGCCCCCCACCACTTCGGTTGCTGCTGCTTCGGTTGAGCACCCGAATGGTTCGGGTGATCGCACGTCTCAGTAGTGCAAGCGCACCAAACCTTCGTGTGAAACAAAAAAAAAGAGAAACCACCCGAACTATTGGGGTGTAAGCCCGAACTACACGGGAATTCTTCGCTCAGTGTAGAACCGACGGAGAGTTTCCGAGAAATGTAACTCACCAAACAAATGGAATAAAAATAGAATAGCGACTCTTTAAAAGAGGCTTTCTAGAAAGCTTATTATTTTTTTCCAAGTAGAATCATTTTTGATACAAAATAAAAATTCCTAATAACTGTTTATTTGTTAAAAGTTTTTTAACACTTAAATTCGAAAAAGCATATTTCGAGATTTGATAACAAGAAATCACGTTTTATCAGTTTATTTTTAAAGTTATATAAATATAATTTGCCTAAGATTCTGGAGAAAATTCTAAAAGATTTTTGAAGACTTCACATACGTCGAAAAATATTCTGGAAAATTTTGAAGTAATTTTTTTTTAATTTTACAGAATTTACAAAATTAGAGTCAGTTTAAAAGATATTTAAGACTTTACGAAGTTGTGCAGAAATTTTAAAATATTTTATAAATGTTCGGAATACTATTTAAGTTTTAAAATATTTAATCTCTTCAAAACTCGAATGTTTGTTAAAATTTGGAAAATTCGCAAAAATTTAAAAAAAAATGCCTTAAAACCTTTGAAACATCTTTTGAAAAAATTCAGTTTGCCTACAAAATGTTTTGATTGTCTTAAAATCTTTTAAATTCTGTTCTAAATAAATCATTCTAAAATCTAAATCATTTGAAACTTTCCCAAAAATCTTATTCTCGGTACCGGTAACTATTTTTTGACGGGTACCGACAGTTTACAAGTTTCGTAAATTAGGTTATTGTAAGTTTTTGTCAATTATTGAATTTTTCTTATCTCTTTAAAAGTGTGAACAAGTTTACAAATTGTATACTGCGGCAGAAAATTGTTAATAACAGCATTATTTCCTAATATTTAGTTATAACTTAAACAGACTTTTTTGAGCGCCTGACTTTTTTCAGTGAAACTAAAAAGAAATTTGCTGCAAGAATAAATATCGAACACATTTGGACAAGCGGAAAAATACGATTTATTTTCGAAAGAAAGGCCGCTTTAAAAAGTCAAGAAATAAAAAGTAATTTTTCTTTAATAGTAGATTTACAAACATGTCCTCTTCTTTTCATATCTTGCTTTGTTTATGAAATCATTAATATTAGTATGTAACTTTTTTATTTTCAAAAATTGTCTATCATCATAATAAAATTTGGCTCTTAATTCTGCACTTTTAATAAAAGACAACGGTAATATTATAAATAAAAATAATGGACTCTGGTTGTAAATATGTAAATAATGGTGCACTTTTCAGTTAGTGCTAATGGTAACTCCTCAAGCAGAAACTTCAAAGGTAAATCATTTCAGAAATTGCTAAGTTTCTTCATTTACCGACGCGCAACGTGCGCCTTCAAAGTAACTCTTAGGTGCATCCGCCAAGAGGGCGTAGTTATCAGCGCATGTTTTGCACATTTTCTGATATTCTCTTATTCCATTAGATCGGCAATCTCCCACCTAATCTCTGATCTAACTACCTACTTTTTTCCGTGTAGACAAAAAAATTAGACAAAATAATGTATATATTTTATTTTTAGTTTAATAACATAACCTAAAACTGAAATTTAACTGAATTTTGACTAATAATCACTTACTGTTAAATAGTCAGTGACAGTGACTGACTAATTTGCTTTCCAACAGTCCTTTTTAACTAATTCGAATTTAAAGAGAATGCAAATATTCATTCTGGATATATATCATATTATTAGCTTTTTTTAAATTAATATTATTTTGGGAGTATTAATCTGCTTTAGATTTGGTGGTTGAAGAAAAATAATTGGGACCCTTGTATATTACCTTATTAGCACTTGAAGTGTATTTATTATTCTCTCCCGTACTAAGGAAATACTTACGTAAGTGACTTCGCGATTACGGTCTATTTTCTCATACCTGAAAATGTTAAATTCGACCTAAACGACAATGCTACTTACGTAACCCTGCCGATGGAACGGCACTGAAACGGCACTCAAACGGCACTGCCCAGTGCCGTTTCAGTGCTGCTCGTTTAAAGCTACACAGATTACAGTTTTAAATGCCTGCAGAAGTTCCCTTTATACCTGCGAATAGGCTACCAAGTAGACCAGCTGAAAGGGATTAAAAATGAAAAATTAAAATTTTTGAAAATACCTCTGCGAAAGTTAGAAATTCAGAATCTATGGGTTTTGATAATTTCAGATATCTAACTTTTTTTTTGAAAAGTTTAAAATTCGAATGAACATAATGGAATGAGATACGCCAAAACAGACAATATTTTCGAATTCAACTTAAGAATAGTATATTAGTATATAATTTATAAGTATAAAATATACAGGGTGTCCATGTATTCAAAATACATATTCATATTTTCTGATTCCTTGTAAAAAACTGAATACAAAATGATCAATAAAAAAATTTGATTAAATGCATAATTACCGAGTAATTAGAAATTAAAGATTTACCAATAAAAAAATGCGTTAGATAGCCGACAGTCCATGTGCCATCGCTAAGAGTGTGTGAGAATACAACTTCAGAACGTATAATTTCTCCTCCGTTTATTTTTGTAGGAGGCTTTGACTCTTTGGTGCAACTTCACACTTAAACGAGGTTTGAAAATTAAAAAGTAACTTTTTCGTAGCAACCAAATTAGAAAACATTGCTCAACGAGTTAATTCACGGAATCCGTGGAATTTACGGAATTCATGGAATTCCACGGAATTCACGGAATTTATGGCATTGACGGAATGCACGAAATTCATGAAATTCACGGAATTCATGGAATTCGCGAACTTCAAAGAATTCTTGGAATTCAGACTGTCCGTACCAGTAAAAAACATTTTCGGTACCGGTAAAAAAAATACCGGTACCGACAATTTATTTTACCGGTTTTTGAACCGTACATGAAATTCAAGAAATTCAATGAGCTCACGGAATTCAAGGAATTCATGGAATTTATGGAATTCACGGAATTAACGGAGTTCATGAAATTCGCGGAATTCAGGAAATTCACGGAATTGACGGAATTCTAAGAATTCTCGGAATTCACGAAACTCAAAGAATTCGTGGAACTCACACTGTCGGTCCCGTAAAAAAATTGTCGGTACCAGTAAAAAAAAATTACCGGTACCGGCATTCATGTAATTCACAGAATTCACGGAATTCAGGGAATTAACGAAATTCAAGCAATTCTCGATCCCTGCATCTCTCTGATTCGTCTTCTGGGATTAATCACAAAAATAAGTTCAGTTTTAGCACCAACCTTTTCTAATTTTTTTAGTCTGCGACATCGACTAGCAAGATGGTACCGGCTTTGCATACAAAACCTTCTAAATACTATAAATTCTTCCGAATTCTTCCGAATTCTCCGAATTTCGATACAATCATTGCATTGTTTCTAATTCTTTCACAATTAGTCTAGTTAGTCGACTGCTAAGCTAGCAGTGAATTAATATGTACTTGTTAATTGATTCCCTTAGAATTCGCACGAATTTGGTAGAATTCTCTTCAAAATGTTTTTTTATTAATTTGAAGAGTTTTTAATACTTTTAAACCTATGAGAATACAGATTAAATTATTTGAAATTTAAAGATTTTTGAATTCTCCAAATTACTCTGAATTCGCTGAATTCTACTAAATCCATTGCAAATTTCGTAAGTCTTACCCAATAAGTCAAGTTAAGACGACGGCCTAGCTACCAGTGAATGAAGATGTACTCGTCTTTTGAATTCCGCAAAGTTGTCACGAATTCTGTGGAATACCTTCCAATACTTTAGAAGTAATTTAAAGAATTTCAAATACTTTTCACGCTATGAAAATACGCAATCAGTAGTTTAGAATATGTAAAAAGACTCATAAATCCTATAAATTCTTCAGACTTTTTCTGAATTCTAATAAAATCATAGAACTATTCCTAATTATTTCCCAATTAGTCAAGTTAGGGAATTAAACACGATTTTATCAAATTCTGTAGAAATACATTTAATACTTTTGAATTCTTCAAAAGATTTTTGAATACTTTTCAAGCTACGATAATACATATTGAATTATTTGTAATTAAAAAGCTCATAAATTCTACGAATTCCTGTGAATCCTTCAGGGTTTCACTAAAACCATAGCACTGTTCCTAATTCTTTCCAAAATTTTAAAAACTTTGAAGCAATGATAATAAACATGGAATTCTTTGGAATTTAAAAACATTGAGTCTTGCTTTTTATAACCGAAAATAACGAACTGGCTTTGATAGACATTTTCAATCGTCTTTCCCCCAAGTTTTTGCAGTAGTTTTTCGACTGGAGACTTCAAAAAAGCGTGTTCTTTTTTTACGGAAGAAGTTCATGACCTTTTAGAAAAGTGTGAACTGTTTAAAATTTGCTATCTTGGATTTTATAAGCGAAAATAAGGAATTAGCTTTGACAGACATCATCAACCGTCTTCTTCTCGAGTTTTTTCAGTAGTTTTTCGTATGCAGAGTCCAATCAATGGAGCCTGGTTTTGACGGGAGGCACTTACGAGCTTAAAAAAAATTGTTAAGTATTTAAAATTTACAATCTTAATTGCTTTATGTAACCGAAAATAAGTAACTGGCTTTGATAGACATTTTCAATCATCTTTTTCCCAAGTATTTTCAGTAGTTTTCTGACTGGAGAATCCAAACGAGCGTATTATTTTTTGACGGAAGATGTTTACGAGCTTCTAGAAAAGTTTGAATTGTTTAAAATTTACTATCTTGGTTTCTATAAGCGAAAATAAGGAACTAGTTTTGACAGACATCAACAATCGTCTTTTGCCCAATTTTTTTCAGTAGTTTTTCGTCTGTAGAATCCAATGAAGAGAGTCTGGTTTTGATGGGGACACTCACGAGCTTAAAAAATTGCTTAGTATTTAAAATTTAAAATCTTGGTTTTTGTAACCGAAAAGAACTAACTAGCTTTGATAGACATTTTCAATCGTTGAAAAGGTCTATCAAAGCTAGTTCCTTATTTTCGCTTATAAAAACCAAGATAGTAAATTTTAAACAATTCACACTTTTCTAGAAGCTCGTAAACATCTCCCGTCAAAAAAGAACACGCTTGCTTGTATTCTCCAGTCGAAAAACTATTGAAAAAACTTAGGAAAAAGATGACTAGAAATGTGTATCAAAGCCAGTTCCTTATTTTCGGTTACAGAAAGCAAGATTGTAAATGTTAAATGCCAAGCAATTTTTTTTAAGCTTGTGAGTGTCTCTTATCAAAACCTGGCTTTCTTCATTGGATTCTGCAGATGAAAAAGTACTAAAAAACTTGAGAAAAAGACGATTGATAATTTCTGTCAAAGCTACTTCCTTATTTTCGCTTATAAAAACCAAGGTAGTACATTTTTTAACAATTCACACTTCTCTGCAAGCTCGTAAACTTCTCGCGTCAAAGAAGAACATGCTTGTTTGGACTCTCTAGTCGAAAAACTACTGAAAATACTTGGGAAATAGACGTTTGAAAATGTCCACCAAAGCCAGTTCCTTATTTTCGGTTACATAAAGCAATATTGTAAATTTTAAATATTAACCGATTTTTGTTAAGCTCGTAAGTGCCTCCTGTCAAAACCAGAATCCCTTGATAGGACTCTGCATACGAAAAATACTGAACAAACTTGACAAAAAGATGATTGATAATATCTGTCAAAAGAAGTTTCTTACTTTCGCTTATAAAATCCAAGATAGTAAATTTTTCAACATATCACACTTTTCTAAAAGGTCGTAAACTTCTTCCGTCAAAAAAGAACACGCTTGTTTGGATTCTCCAGTCGAAAAACTACTGAAAAAACTTAGGGAAAAGACGATTGAAAATGTCTATCAAAGCTAGTTGCTTATTTCTGGTTATAAAAAGCAAGACTTAATGTTTTTAAATTCCGAAGAATTCAATGTCTGTTCTCATTGCTTCAAAGTTTTCAAAAATTCTTTAAGTGAATTCAGAACTTTTGAGGGGAATTCTACGCAATTCGAGAGAATTCCGCAGAATTCAAATAACGATGACATCTTCATTCAGCGGTAGCTAAGCCGTCGATTTTTGGAATTTCGATATTTGAAATTTGGAAACAATTAAGAATAGTGCTATGGTTTTAGTAGAATCCTGAAGAATTCAGGGGAATTTGTAGAATTTATGAGCATTTCAATTACAAATAATGCAATATGTATTATCGTAGCTTAAAAAGTATCTAGAAATATTTTGTATAATTTAAAAGTATTGAATGTATTTCTACAGAATTTACAGAATCTTGTGTAATTCAAATAAAGGGTACATCTGTCTTCAGTCGTACCTACGCCGACTCCCTAACTTGACTAATTGGAAATAATTAGGAAAAGTGCTATGATTTTATTAGAATTCAGAACAATTCTGAAGAATTTGTAGGATTTATGAGTTTTTCTACATATTCTAAACTTTGGAAGGTATTCCACAGAATTCGTGACAACTTTGCGGAATTCAAAAGACGAGTACGTCTTCATTAACTGATAGCTAGGCCGTCGTCTTAACTTGACTTATTGCGCGATGGATTTAGTAGAATTCAGCGAATTCAGAGGAATTTGGAGAATTTAAAAATCTTTATATTTCAAATAATTTAATCGGTATTCTCATAGGTTGAAAAGTAATCAAAGCTCTTCAAATTAATAAAAGAAAAACATTTTTAAGTGAATTCTACAAAATTCGTGTGAATTCTGCGGGATTTAATTAACAAGTACATCTTCATTCACTGCTAGCTGCAGTCGACTAACTAGACTAATTGTGAAAGAATTAGAAACACTGCAATGATTGTATCAAACTTCGGAAAATTCCGGAGAATTCGGAAGAATTTACAGCATTTGAAAGGTTGTGTATGCAAAACCGGTGCCGGTAAAAAAAAATTGTCGGTACCGGTAAAAAAAAAGTTGTCGGTACCTGTAAACAAAATTGTGGATAGATCTTAAACTGCCGGCAAAAATATTTAAAAATTTATTTTTCTCCCATGTGTTTATTTCTACTGTTTGATCCTCCATATCGGCCATCTTGCTAGTTGACGTGACAGACCAAAAAAAAAAAATAGAAAATGTTAGGGGTAAAACTGAACTTATTTCTGTGATTGATCACAGAAGACGAATTAGAGAGATGCATGGATAGGGCTTTGACCAAAATTATTTCTGCGCCTAGTCACATGGGTGCCTTGCGTCCCCAAGAGATATTGGACAGGGGTAGTTGTTTGACCAACATTATTTCTATGACCAGTCACAGGGGTGCCTTCCAGCACTCACGAAGTGTCGGAAAGGGGTAGGGGTTTGACCATCATTAATTCTGTGTCCAGTCGCAGGGGCACCATCCAGCCGCCACGAGCTGTTGGAAGGGGTGAATTTCATGAATTCCCTGAATTCTGTGAATTCCGTGCATTCAGTGAATTCCTTGAATTAAAGGTTCAAAAACCGGTAACAAAAATTGTCGGTACCGGTAATTTTTTTTACCGGTACCGACAGTGTAAATCCCACGAATTCTTTGAATGCTGTGAATTCCGAGAATTCTTGGAATTCCATCAATTCCTTGAATTCCATGCATTTAATCAATTCTGTGAATTCCATAAATTCCATTTGTTCCGTGAATTCCATGAATTCCTCGAATTCTTTAAACTCCGTGAATTCTTTGAATCCTATGAACTCCTTGAGTTCCATGAATTTCTTAAATTCCTTGAATTTCATGTACGGTTCAAGAACCGGTACCGACAATTTTTTTTTACTCGTACCGACAGTTTATACACTTCGTATTTAAAAGTCTTGAAAATCTAAATAATTCAATGTATTCAAAAGTGTTTAGGGTAATTCAAAAATGTTAAAGTAATTATTTCTACAGAACTAGAAGGAATTCTGCGGAATGCTAAGAATTCAGGAGGATTCTACAGATTTCAAACAACGCATGCATTTTAATTAACTCGTCGAGCAATTTTGTCTAATTTGGTTGCTACGAAAAAGATACTTTTTAATTTTCGAATCTCGTTCAAGTGTGAAGTTGCACCAAAGAGTAAAAACCTGCTACAAAAATAAACGGAGGGGAAATTATACGTTATGAACTTGTATTCTCACACACTCTTAGCGATGGCACATGGACTGTCGGTTATCTAACGCATTTTTTTGATTGGATAACCTGTAATTGCTAATTACTCGGTAATTATGCATTCAATCGAATTTTTTTATTGATCATTTTCTACTCAGTTTTTCACAAGGAATCAGAAAATATAAATATGTATTTTGAATACATGGACACCCTGTATATAATGAGAATATAATGAGAATATAATGAGAAAGATAAATTAAAAAAAGTGTTAATAATTTGAAGAAAGTTTTAAAAAGAGATTCGGGTTGGTGGCGGCCAACTACTGTAAACCACTCTGTCAGCCCGGTACGTGACGAATACAATAGGACCATTATATGACCGTCGCATCACTCTGAGTGCCGTTTAGGTGCCAAAATCAGCACAACCCAGCTGAAAATTCTTGTACAGGAACCTGGAAGGATCCTGTACATGTTCCTGTACACGAACCTGCACACGAACCTGTACAGGTAATCTTGACGGTTCCTGTGCAGGAATTTGGCGAAGGAAACTGTACATGATCCTGCCAAGGAACCTGCAGCGACAAAGGAACCTTTGAATGATCCTGTACAGGAGCCTGTACAGAAACGTGTATAGGATCCTTTACAGAAAGCCGTCGAAGGAACCTTTGGAAGGATCCTGTGTAGCAGGCCTGCCCAAGTAGGGTAAAACTGCTCATTCGCCACATGTTCGAGTTCCACCACCACTTCCCTCTTCTCAGGTCCAGAGGCTTGGGGGGTGGTCGCTCTCGCGAAGTTGAATGAGTAGAGGTCGGTGGTGGTGTTAAATTCCCATCTGGCTTTCTTTCTTATATATATTTATAATATTTTTTCCAAATTAAAAAGAAAATTTCTTTCTTACTTTTCTTTAGCTGGAAAATTAACTTCGACAAAAACAAAATTTCGAGGCAAGAAAACGACGAAGTCAATCGGAGTTATGTGGCAAGAAAAAATATTTTGAACTCTGAAAGTTTGCTCCATGAAAATAGGCTGCCTAAAACGCATGACTGTACTATTTTAATATCTTCGACGTATTTTATTCATTTAAAAACTTAATTTTAAACTGTATTCGGCTATCTAAACAGTTACAATTAATCAAAAATGTTTATTTTGTATTTAAATAATATTTTGAAAATTCCTAATTTGAATTTTAAATGAGTTTTTTTTAATGACATTGTTGGTAAAATTATAATTTTGAATTTTAATTTCAAATAGCGCATGAAATACTCTTTATTTTTTATAACTGCAAGTTGTAATTTTAATTGCATAAAATTTAGAATTACTGTTTAGAAATTTGTTGAAGTATTTGCAGAAACCCAACTTTAATGTTTAATCGAATTTTCCTAATTTTGAGTACTTATTTTTTGAATACTTTAATACATCTTTAATTGTCTAATGAATTTTAATCAATTTTATAATGATGTTAATACTTTCAAGTTGAGATAAGAAGTTTAAAAAGGGCGCTCAGTTTTTGAAAACGATATCTTTGAAATTATGATGGCCGTCGCGCGCCCTCGTAGTTTCCCCGCTCTGTCTTCCGCAGTCTTCCGCAGTCTCCCGCCATCAGCCCGCGTTTACCGCTTTGTTTATAGTTTTCCGCGTTTTACTCGTTATTGTTTTCGGAAATAATTTTAAAGTGAAGTGTTTTTAGGTGTTTATGCTTATTGGATACGATCGAGTGTAGCATACAGCAGCGTTGATATCAGTTGCAGAGTAGGTATCAGTGTACAAACATAACCTTATTTTTTCTTATATTATCGTGCCATTATAATATATCGTGCTCACTATCAATGTTATGGAAATATAACATTTTAAATAACTTAGAATAACTCGGACAGTGTATATTTAAATATATAAATAGTATTTTAGGATTCAGGGTACAGTCGCACGATGCTCGCATTTCACACGCACGCGTGCGACAATCAACCGTGCGAGCGATATGCGTTTCATATGAGGACGCATCTGTCATCCATGATGAACGCACGCGTGCGGATTAATCCGCATGCGTGCGTGCACTGTGAGTCGCATATGCGTTTCACATTGTTATCTGGGTCATGAGCGAAGAATAATACTGGGCACCTTGGGAAAAATCTGCTTACCAGTGTTGCCAAACGTACGGTAATTATCGTACATGTACGGTAATTTTGAGTAGTGCACGACTTACGATTACCGTATAACAAAATACGATAATGGTACGGAAATTTCGATCGTATACGATCTTATTTTTTTATGATGAATTTAGTGGTGGGGCGTATACAATACCTCGCACGACTCGCAAGCACGAATACGCAAATAATTAAATTAAAAATTTGATTTGAAATACGCGCGCATTTCGCCGATATTCGTTGATTAAGTACGATAATCAGTACGGTAAATTTCTCTATCCACGTACGGTAAATTTACAGAGCCTCTAGTCCGGTAATGGTGTTCGACCAATCTGGCAACACTGCTGCTTACTCTTTAAATTACAAATTTTAAGCAAATAATCCCAGATAACAATGTGAAACGCATATGCGACTCACAGTGCACGCACGCATGCGGATTAATCCGCACGCGTGCGTTCACCACGGATGACAGATGCGTCCTCATATGAGACGCATATCGCTCGCAAGGGTGATGGTCGCACGCGTGCGTGTGAAATGCGATCATCGTGCGACTGTACCCTGAATCCTAAAATACTATTTATATATTCAAATATCTATGTCAAATTAATAAATTGTTATTTTGGATTTACAACCAAAACCAAATTATAGTTTTCAACCATAATTTTTCCACTTCACCCGATGGAAAAGCACACAATTTTGAAGGTTATATATTTAGCGTCGTGTAAAGGGTGCAAAGCGTGGTATAAACATAGTATAATCAGGCCATCTGACTAAATGTGATTCTACACTGTCCGAGTTATTCTAAGTTATTTAAAATATTATCTTTCTATAACATTGATAGTGAGCACGATTATAATGGCACGATAATATAAGAAAAAATAAGGTTATGTAAAACGCAGAAAACTATAAACAAAGCGGTAAACGCGGGCCATCATCATTTCAAAGATATCATTTTCAACAACTGAGCGCGCTTTTTAAACTTCTTATCTCAACGTGAAAGTATTAACATCATTATAAAATTGATTAAAATTCATTAGAAAATTGAAGATCTATCAAAGTATTCAAAAAAGAAGTACTCAAAATTAGGAAAATTCGATTAAACATTTAAGTTGGATTTCTGCAAATACTTGAACAAATTTCTAAACAGAAATTCTAAATTGTATGCAATTAAAATTACAAATTGCAGTTATAAAAAATAAAAAGTATTTCGTGGGCTATTTGAAATTAAAATTCAAAATTATAATTTTACCAACATTCTCATTTTAAAAAAACTCATTTAAAATTGAAATTGGGAATTTTCAAAATATTATTTGAATACAAAATAAACATTTTTGATTAATTGGAATTTTTTAGATATCCCAATAAAATTTAAATTTAAATTTTTAAATAAATAAAGAACGTCGAAGATATTAAAATAGTACAGGCATGCGTTTTTGGCAGCCTATTCTCATGGAGCAAACTTTCAGAGTTCAAAATATTTTTTCTAACCACATAACTAAGATTGACTTAGTCGTTTTCTTGCCTCGAAATTTTGTTTTTGTCGAAGTTAATTTTCCAGCTAAAGAAAAGTAAGAAAGAAATTTTCTTTTTAATTTGGAAAAAATATTATAAATATATATAAGAAAAAGTTAGAAAAAGTATTTGGAAATTTTTCACATTTTGTTCCATGAAAAGGCGGACCAATAATTTTTATTATTTTCTTCATATGATACAATTTGGAATATTTCAATTTTGATAAATAAACAATATCTAAGATCTAATTCGATCATTATTATGGAATTATTTATTATCTAGAGGATGAACGCACGCATGCGTCGCAGACAGGCTGTCATACGCAGTCATACTTGAAGTACGTCGTGATGGCGATATGAGACGCATTACGCACGCACTCTACCTACTCATCACAGCATTGCTTATGACTCGCACAGCGTGCCTCGCACGCATGCGAGTACTGTGCGTCGCACGATTTTTAGCTGGGATCATTTGGAGAAAAGAGTAAGGAGATTGAGGGGTAAGAAGACCCCTTATGCTGGAAGCTTTTCTTTTAGGTCAATTTTTTGGGGGGTTGGCTCCAATAATTAAAGCTCTTGGCATGTTAGATTGCGATAAAAAAAAAATTGTGCTATTTTATAGTTTTCTTTTTTTTGATATCAGTGGTTAAAAAATAAGACAAATGGGTAAATTTCGTTTTTAGACCCCTATGCTGGAAGCTTTTCTTTTAATCCGATTTTTTTTCATGTTTTTAGTTTTCTTTTACATCAGAACATGAAAAATGATATACAGGGTGTCCCAGACTGAAGTGTCAGGACTTACATGGCCGTCTAAAAATAAAAAAAATAAATCTAAAATTCCTTTTCCAAAAATCAGTTGAAGTTTTTGAGTTATAAAATATTTAAACTGGTCCAATCAGGAGCGCCGTATAGAGAGTCGTGTGTGCGTGAGCGGGATTGCAACGTACTGTTCTCCCGTCGCTAACCCCACCTCTGCGCTCGCTTCGATAACACTGCGTTGGAATCCCGCTCACGCACACACGACTGTTTATACGGCGCTCCTGATTGGTCCAGCTTAAATATTTTATAACTAAAAAACTAAAACTTCGACTGATTTTTGGAAAAGGAATTTTCGACTTATTTTTTTTATTCTTATATAGCTATGTAAGTCCGGACACTTGAGTCTGGGACACCCTGTATATATAATTATTTTTAGACTATACTGCTAAATATAACAAAACTAAAGTTCTTACTGATTAATTCTTTGCAAGATAGCATAGTACATCAACTCGCCATTATCCTCAAAGGATCTGCAATCGATTAGAGTGTCCGCTTAGGACACTCTCCCACATCAGGGCTGCTAATAAGCAGCAATCGTGGCAGTTGGCTACCTCGCACTTGTACACCAGACTTTTTTCATCGCACCCTGTACAATCGGCTTAAAAATCCTGTGCTTCGGTTGGTGTAAGGGTGAGATGATACCTCAGCATCTTCACCTTCCATCACAAACGTGTATTCTTACGGGATTTGGATGTTTGTAAGCCTCGATAGCAAATTTCACAAAAATGTACTCCTTGTGCTACCCACGCAGTATATTCTGCATGGACCATTTGCCGAAATTTGGGGCTTAACTGGCTTCGCACTATTTTTGAGTGATTTATTCGTCCTGCATCTCCGGTGATTAGGGCTACCTAACAACATAAAGGGATAATTCCCTATTAACCTATGTAAAGTGTAATTAATTATTCACGTAAGTTTTATTTTATTTTTTATTATTTTTTTATGTATGTGGAAGCCTTCTTCTATTTATAAGAATTTTTTAAAAAATTTTAATTTTGTGAAAACCAAAAAAATCCCGCACCTTTTGTCTGATTTTAAATTTTCTTTTCTACCCCCTTTCTCGATAAACTTACATACCTCTTCTAGAAGATGACAAATAATTATAATAACTCATATACTTAAAACAAATTTTTTTTTTAATTTAGAAAAAAAATAAACGTAAAAAGTTTCCAAATTGTCTGAAATACGCATTGAAATTTTATATTCATTCATTGTTTATACATATATAAATTCATGTATGCGTAGTTTACATTAATGAAAGAAAATCATCTATAAAAATCTCCTTTAAATTAAAAAAGTGACAAACCAAGCAAATTTATTTATTTTTTTTGAGTAGGGAGTATTATAAAATTTTAATTTTATTTTGGAT
>CAKNYM010034455.1:0-34153 GCA_932195095.1 Andricus curvator
GTCGTTGTCGTTGTCGTTGTCGTTGTCGTTGTCGTTGTCGTTGTCGTCGTCGTCGTCGTCTGTATATCGGATAACTTTTGAAAGACTAATCGGATTAGATTGTGCTTTGGCACACAGTTTCAGGGGGCAAAAAGAGGAATCGAGTTCGTTAACCAGCCATTTTGGATAAAAATTCAAAAAGTTAGAACATTTTCAAAAATTGTTAGACCACTTTTTTTTAAATTTCAAAATTATATGTGCGGGCGCTTATAGTACTCGAAAATCTAAACAATTTATCCTTACGACTTTTTTTGATAAAAAGAAAATTGTCCGAGTTACAGCATTTTCAAAATCCCACCAAAAAAGCGAAAAGTAACATTTTCGGCCAAACAACGCACGATACGAAAAAAAGTCAAGATAGGAAAAGTGTTTCTTTTCGCACGTCCTACAAGATTATCAAAACGACTTTTTGAATTTTCTTGAAAAATCGAAAATTCATATTTTTATTGCACAAGAAATAATGAAAAATCAAAAAAATCAATTTCACGGTCAAACTATGCAAGATACGACAAATCATGACTGAACTAAAATTGTGCATTCAAAAAAGATCTACACATTTCTCATTAGTCACTTTTTGACAGGATGTGTAGTTTTTGTTTTATTCGTAAAAAATAACATTAACAGTGAAAAAATCGGCCCGATATGCGGGCACATTCTCATCAAAACTTTGCTTATTTACTTTATTTTTCATCTCGGGTGTGTTTTTTCACAATATTTCATTGTTTTTATGTTCTCAATACTATTTCTAACGATTGAAACAATAAAATATAATAATAATTCAAACAATTTATTCTGACTGAAAATCTGACTTTTATTTCAGAATGCGTTTTGATCTTTGTTTACTAAAATAATTTCTGTGAAAAAATTCGACTATTACATTTATATTTCAAGAACTATGTTCCAAATAGACGAAATGAATATATATATATATATATATATATTAAAAAAAAAAAAAGAGTTATTGGTTCCTCGTTTAGAGGTGGGCCGAGAATGCGCAGATGGAAACATATGAACTCCTATCTAATACAACGCTGCTGAAGGCTGGTGACCTTCTCCGTATAAAACATCAACCAATTGCGACTCTCTCGGTTTCCATTCCTTGTCCTCGGCGGGGCCCCTCCCCCCGTAACAGAAGTTTTAGTGGGACTGACGTAAGAACTGGACTCTCCACTATACGACGAATCACTACTTAACTTGGGCATGATTTCGACTCGCACAACAAATTTCGCGCATAAAGGTGGTAGTTGGGTGTACTATCTAAACATGAATAATACAAACAAGAAAGTAACCTCGGAATGGACTGAAACTTTGATTGAGGTTTTGAAATATGGTCAGGAGTAGATAGGGAATCACATGGTAGTCAAGGGGTCGGTTTGATTAGGAATGAAAAAGCAAGATATATGTTCCAAAAACGACTTAAATACTTTTTTTCTCGCCTTTTCAGGTAGTTGGAAAAAAAGTCTTTGTGATTGTAGGATTTATTATAAAGATACGGAAACATACGCTGAAGTAAAGGAATCACCTTCCTCATTTTAAATCAAATACAACTTTAGTCATTTTTATCTGAAGAACATTGAACATAACATATGGTCGTTGCGAAGCGCGACGACCAAATTGCGCGCAGCAAGCGCGCTCAAACTTTTGGGTTTCTATTATACGATGAACAGAAACGAGCGTGAAGCGCGAGGTTCACATGATGATCATACCAAATATCGAGCGCGAAGCGCGAGTGTCGTGATGAGAATGTGTTCCTTAAGGTCGATAGAACCTTAAGTAAATTAGTTCTTATTTTTATGTAAAACTGACATAATTAAACCAAAAGCAGGTCATAACGATGAAGCTTACTAAGAGAGTATTAGCCTGCGAAGCGCGCAATAGCGAGCACACGAAGTGTGAAAACCTAGACGACAAATGTGTCCGAGCGCGCAGCGCGAGGTGAATGCATTATCGAGCGCGAAGCGCGAGATAAACATATAATCGAGCGCGAAGCGCGAGATTCAACAGGTGCGCGCCCTAGGCGCGCTGAAACTTGCGAGCGAAGCGAGCCGCGCGCAAAGCGCGCGATGAGAATGTGCCCGCGAAGCGGGCAGATTTTTTTATTTATGTTTTTATGCTGAAACCGAATCTGGAAAAAAGTGTCGCTCTCTTACCGTTTTCGAGATATCGTGTCATAAATTGTCCGCATTATTAAAAATTAATTTTTATTGTATATAATTCAGAGTACAGTACATTTTATTTATAAACTTTTCAATTTCGAACACTTTAATCTTAAAATTTTTTAGTCTTCAATACTGCATTTTTAAATTATTTAAATTGAGAATGTACGCTTAAAAATGAAGAACTGAAATAAAAATGTCTAAGGTAAAATATTTTAGAATTACGCATTGTAATCTGAATGACTTCTTAAATGAAAAAAGTTAACGTTAAGTAAAGTTAAAGTACGAGAAAATGTCATAAGAGTAAAAAGTTTTATTTTGTGCTAGACTTTTTGAAAAAATTTTAATAATCTTTATCAGCTAGAGATTAATAAAAAAATTTCAAAGAAATCTTCTTTCTTCATCAGGCATGAAGGGAATAAGTATTAATTTGAGTGCTTAAAGAAGTATATTTTATATTTTAAGCCTTTTTGCTCTCTGAATTAAAATTGGTAAATTTTGTCTAATTACTAGTGAAATTTTACAGATTCGATTAACGAAAAGTAAGCCACTACAGATTAGTAGGAAACTCCTCATTCGAGTAGTGGAGATCTTTCCTAATTCATTAGTGGAAAACTAATTCATTGGTAAAAAAAAAATTATTCAGGACTGTGTTTGTACAAATAATTTGCCTTAAATAAGCGTCAGCTTGAACAAGTATGAATTGAGACCATGAAGAAAATTATTTAAGTTTTATAGCTTTTTTTTACGCAAAAGATTAGCCAAAAATGAGCCACCAAAGAATAATAGAAAATTACTTATTCATTAAGTCGACACATTTCGTACATACGACTTTTTTACAATCTTGAAATGACAATGGCTCAATGGACTCAAAAATAATTATGCACATTCATTGTTTTTATGCCCTATTTTCCAACAGAGTTCTGTTTTCGATTTTCAAAAAAAATTTCGGTAGTACAAACTTTGTAAGACTGATTTGCCTTATCATCAGCCTGAAGAAGTTTATTTGAATTTTATAGCTTTTTACTTCCTTAAGAGATACTTCATTGCCTCTCTGAATCAAAATTGGTAAAATTAAATTAAAACAAAGTTTAAGATTTTTAACTCTATTGAAACAATAAGAAGGTCCTGTTCTGAAGCGATTATGCATATTCAGGGTCCTCATGCTCTATTTTTCAACAGAATTCTGTTTTCGATTTTCAAAATTTTTCACGGTTGTACACTTTCCTAGTTTTCCATAAAAAATTGCAACTATTTAAGGAACCATGCATTTATAAAAAAATATATGGTTCAAAAGACTGTGAATAAATTATGTCAAAGATTTATAACAAAATTTCAAAAATAATCAATTCTGGTCATTGATGGTTCTTATTTATAACCTTTTTTTATTTGAAAGAGATTTCAACAAGAATGAACAATGTTATTGATGGTAGGTATAGGTTTTGCAACGTTATCAGGAGAAATTATGACACCGGTTGGCCTAGATGATTTTTTGTTAACATATGAAGAGTCAAGACGATTTCCTCTTAGAAATAGCAATGTTTTAACAAAAATTCACAGTGAGAATTTTTCATTTGATCGGAAGACTTCTCTTTGCTTTTATAAGATCTAATCTCGATATACTCAAGTTTCAAATTTTTTTAAGCAATAGATTTTGAGATAAAACTGTGATACTAAAAATGATTTTATAAACTTTTTTGTTAATAAATAATGAAATTGTTTGAAAAATTGTTCAAATAAAAACTAACCAGGATTTCGAGAAAAACAAGGTATCTCTCAATTGTATGCACCACTTAGAATAAAATTATTCAAGTAAAAAAGATACATTTTAAAATAAAATAATTGTTTTCTTCAAAAGCTGAAGAGGTTAAGAATAGAAAAAAAAAAAATTTTAATTGTGAATATACAACAGGTTTTCATGTTATTCAAAATTAAATAAATATGAAAAAAGTTTTGGAATTAAAAAGCTGAATAAGTTACAACAAAAATAATGACAAAAAAATGGTACATTGTTGGTCTACGTGTTCTTCATAAATGTATAAATAAAGACCATATTTTTAGAAAGTCCCATAATTAAAAATCCTTAAAAATAATAAAATAATTTATTAGAAAATTATGAAACTCTGTGAATAATAAAGCTGAAAACTCCGAAATTTTCACGTTACCATTACAGAAGCGAATTTAATGCAAAAATAAACAAAAAAATACATTAGCAAACCAATCTTTTCTTATTTAGAAAAATTTAAGTACACTGCGGACGTTTTTTCTTTTCATCCTTATTGTACCTTTTTCGAAAACGTTCCGGGTGTGATTACATTTTTTTCATTCGAAAATTTTTTGCTTGATCAGTTATTTATTTAGATTTGCATAGGTCATTATTTTTAATGTTTTTTTCCGTTAAATTAGCTTCTGTAATGGTATCGTTAAAAAATGGCAGCTTTCAGCTTAATTATTTACAAAGTTTATAAATTATTTAGTAATTCTTTAAGTTTTTTCAATTCAGAGAGTTTTTAAAAATATGTTTTTATTTAAATAATTGTAAATAACACGAAGACTGAGAGATTTTTCAAATTTGTATTTCATATGAAAAAATTGTTTTTTTCAGCCTTTACCGCTTTCACTCTACGAAAAAAATCTCATTTTTCTTCATTTAATGTAATATTCATATCTGGGTGGGTCAAAAGAAAATATGTAAAAATAGTATATTAAAAATAAAACAAATATTCAAATATAAAGAAATACTAAAATAAAATGATGTAAAAATAGAATATAAATTAAAGACATATTCTATTATTATTTTAATATTTATATTCTGAAATTAGAGTAATGTGTGATGTTCCTCTAACAAAAAGTTGCATGAGGAATATTTTTGTGTTAGAAATATGGTTAAAGATGAATGCATGTAACGTGCGTGGATTTTTTTATCAAACCGTTTTTCTCAAGAATGGCTGAAAAGATAATCTTATTACTTCAGCATATTACAAGGTTCTCCTCGTAAATATTAAATAAATAAATAGTATAATATATAATATAGTATAATAAGTAGTAAATAAATAAGTTGTGATAAAAAAAGAAAGAGTAGTTTGAAATTTTTGATACAAATATCTTTAACAATTTTAACAATTTCGTACTACAACTTGGCACAGATGTTAAGTCCTCCAAACACTATTTATAGCCCAAAGTAGAGGATCAAATACTTCAAAGACGTTTCTCTCAAAAACGAAAAATAATGGCAATGGCAAAATTTGTGATGCACTTAAGGATATATCAAAGCGTATTTATGATGTTCTTAAATAAACAAATGAAAAAATTAACCATTTTTTCTCCTGAAATTTAGAAAAATTACGAATAAAAACGGTCAAAAACATTTTTCTCTATTGTTATTAGCAAACGAGTTATGATAAAACAAGTTATGGTGAGGAAACTAGGGTGGTCCAAAATTCTTGTTTAATTTTCACGCATATCGCCCGGAAATTTGTTGAAATCCGCAAAAAAATAAATGCCTTTTTTGTGAAGAATTATTTCTTTGAAAGAAAGTTTGGTTCTAAGGTTATCTCAATTAATTTTAGTTATTTAAAAGGACTTCAAAATATTTTCAAGAAGTTTTGACATTTAACGGCTTTTTGAAGGATGTAATAGAATTCCACGGAGTTTTATAATATTTTAATGTTTTTCAAAGAATTTATTCAGAAGAATTCAAGAATTTCACGGTATATCAAAGAATTTTCAATGCTTTTAGGTATTTCCAACAATTTAGAAGAATTTTCAAGATTTTAGGTTACTTGTAATAATTTTAACGAATTTTCAATTTGTTTTCATAAATTGAAGGTATTTCAAATAATTTTTAAGACTTTAGAGACTGTTTAGAGTGTTTTCAAAATTTTCAACAAATTTGAAAAGATTTTAAAGGAGAGCATTTTACATTTTCCTTTTCTTAAACTTTCAGGTTTCAGGATATTTTAAAATATTTCAAAGATAATGTGACGGTTATTTTCTTAGAGACAAAAAATGTAAAGTGAGACTTAACCACATCTAATTGACAAATATGCGTCTTTAAATCTAGTCTGCCGCGTACTATAAAAGTATGAGGTCCTGTTTTCTTTCAGTCTCAAAAGAAATAAACTATAAATTCTTAAAAATAAAATATAATTTCCCCAGTAATCCGGTCCTTTTCTGTGCCATTATTTTTCAATTACGTTTCCATACAATTTTATACAATTTCAATCAAAAAAGGATGCCACACGAAATGCCATGAGCCACTTACAAACTGAGGAGAATCTTTGAAAACAAAGGCGGAATCAAAGTGAAATAATTAAGACAGCTTTTCGAAGATGTCGGGGGGGGGGTCATACTCTTTTATTTCATAAATTAAATTATGATAAATAACTATTACATTTATATTCAAAGATGGCAGATGGGAACATATGAACTCTCACCTAATACTACACTGCCGAAGGCTGATGACCACAGTATAAAACGTCAAACAACTATGACTCTCTCGACTCCAGTCCTGTCTCCACACTTTCTCTCCATTAACTGAAGTTTGGTGGGACTGACGTTTTAACTAGACTCTTCATCGAATGACGACTAACTACTTAATTTGGCATGATTTCGACTCGCAAAAAAAATTTCTCACATAAAGGTGGTGATTGGGCGTACACTTTAAACAATAAATAACACAAACAATAAAATAGCCTCGGACTGGACTAAAATTTTTGTTTGATGAAAGGCATGCACCCAGTAAGGATAAAGGTCAAGTTTCAGGCGCTGAATGGAGACTGGGTATTTGAAATGCTAGAGGGGAGAATTATTTTAAGGTAAGAGAATTACGAGAAACTATGCACGTAAGGAGGCTAGATATTTTATGTGTACCTGGAACAAAGGAAAAGGGATGCGCCAGTAGAAATATAGAAAATGGGATGTTAGAGGGCAAATTGAATTATGGTCAGGAGTAGATAGTGAATCACATGGTAGACAAGGTGTAGGTTTCATTATGAATGAGAGAGCACATCAGCATATCAAGAAGTATGCATTTGTTTTTCCCAGATTATTTTGGGTTAGAATGAAAGAAGGAATCAGCAGATCATTTATCATAGCGTTCTACGCACCAGTTGATAGTGATCCGAGCGAAGTAAAAGACGCCTTCTGGGTCACTTTATAATCTTTATATGGTACAATAAGTACTTGTGTTCATGGTGAAAGAATCATCCTACTAGGAGATATGAATGGATGGGTTGGCGTTCAATGTCAGGGTAACGAGAGGGTGCTAGGTAATTTTGGGGATCCAAGAGCAAATGATAACGGAAGAAGATTGGTTAGGTTATGCTTGGAAAAAGGCTTATTTATTACAAAAGCTTGGTTTAGGCATTAAATGATCCACATGTACACCTGGTGTAAAGGAAATAGCCACGGTATTATTGACTCCGTTGTTGCTGATGAAAGGCTAAGAGAGATAGTAAAAGATACAAGGGCCATGAGGGGTTCTGAATGCAATACTGATCATTAGCTTCTGGTCTCCCAAATAAACTTAAGCCAGAGATGTAGAAGAAAGAGAACCAGAAAAAACGCGATTCAAGATTGAGTAGATACAGAAACCGGAAGTACGAATAGAATTTCAGAATGAGATAAACGAACGCATAGATGAGGTAACTTGGAAGGCGCTCATAGATGATACAAATACAGAGGGTGCATCGGCTACGATCGAGGATGTCATTGTCAGGAGTGTGACTGAAGTATGTGGTACTGCGGTTGTAGGAAGAATGTCTGGTGATGCGTGGTGGGATGATAAAATCCAAGCAGCCGCCCGAAAAAAGCTTCTGATAGAAAGTTGAACATTACAGAAATTAGCGATGAGGACAGAAATAGATTCGAAAATGATTACACACACAAAAAGAGGAAAGTATAACTACTACTCAAGGAAAGTAAAAATAAAAACAGAACAGAGGAAGAGAAGAAAATACAAAACGACTTTGAAGGAAGCAAGAAATTGTTTTATAAATTGGCAATGATCTATATGAAGGGAGGTAAAAGTACAGAGTTTGGTAGCACGAGAAATAGCAAGGGTGAAATGCTATATGATACAGACGAGATACTAGACGCTGTTGTCTTTTTTAATAGGACATGCAATTATTTCAATTATAAAATCAAGACAATGAAAATACTTCTGCTTAAATGTCAATAGATATTATAAATTGTAATAATTAAAAAATATAAATGTAGATAATAATTGTAAATTCGTTTTTTGTTGTTTCGAATTTTTATTTCAATTTTTTGGCTGAAAATTGATCGTTTGCAGTTGAAAATTTATAGACTAAATTTTTAATTGAGAATTCATATTTTTTAGGAAATAAAAATCTGGGGACATGAATGCGCACTTCGCGCGCGTAAATTTTCTCCTAGTATTGGATAAAAGTTTGAAGACTCTTGAATACATTTGATTTTCATTTGATTCAATGCAGTTGCACATTGTACTTTTTCCGTCTCTTTGCATTTTCAAAATCAAGTTTCCAAATAAAAATAAAGTGAGTTGATAAATCCAGGTGTTAAATATTTTTTTTAAACATTGAATTTTATTATAGTTATGTATCCAAATTTTCAAAAATAAGATTGCAGACTATTCAGCAAAATAAAATGGAACCATCCCAAAGTAGAAAAATTAATGATGAAAGAGAATGAATTCTCCCTTTGGGTATAGAAAGAAATAAAAGAAGTGTACAGAACTGATGCGGTATAAGTGAATTTTTGTTGCGGATAATTGTCAAGTAAATAAAGTTGAATTTTTTCGCATCGAAACAAAACAAGATTTAATAGAGTTGACATGGTAACTATTTCCAATGTGGTGGGTTAATCTTAACATGTGAAGGTAATTTTTCTTGCAAGTAAAGATTACTTTGAAATCGCTACAAAGATTACTTTTTTTTGAGTAAGATCATCAAATTACGCATTTATAGTGTTCAGAAATTACTGAACCTGAAGTATGCTTCTCTTATACTTAAATCTGTACATATCATCACTTAATTTGGCCATCGAACCTTTCTAAATACGTCAATCAATTCATCCTATTGTCAAAATAAACAAATTTGGTATTCAATATGATGCTATAATTCTTATTATTTGAAAAAAAATTCACTTACACAGGAAAAATGAAAAAGTTTATACATCCACGCAGGCGCAGACATTTTTTAAACACCACATCTTCAAAAAATTTCTATCGCTACAAAGCTTCATCTATGAGGAAGCAATAATACGTGAATTCTTACAGGGTCAGACAATGCTGTAATTTAACATGAGAATCAAAAATTGAAATAAGTAAAGAATCATGCAGTATTTATTTTTATGATGAAATTTTACTAAGTTTAGTGAAATATTAGAATAAAATTCATTAAAATAATAAAATATAACTAAATTTTGTGATACTTAATTCTCTTATACCTATTCTCTTATTCTCTTATACCTAAATTCTTTCTAAAAAGTACAACAATACGATTCCTGAAGTTTGCAAACGATTTTGAAAGAAAATATCCTCAGAAAATACTTCAGTATTCCCTCTAAACCAATTTAAATCCTTTAAAAACATCAAGAGTTTAAAAACAACAGCTGGTTATTATTTGTTACTACAAAGAAAAATTAAATTTCATTTTGAACTAAAAAATTATGTTAAAATGTACTGAAAGAAAATGTAACCATAATTGATTAATATTGAGCACGAGGAATACAGGAAGCAATTCAATTATTTTTTTCAGTTTTGACATTGATCAAGAGAGCGAACACAACTGCAGTTCAAAATAAGTTTTTTATAAAATGACCTGAAGCAAAATTAAATCTCTACTTTTTTCGGTGTACTGCCCTCATTACACATTGAAAAGCATTTCTAAGTATTATTCGCCATCAATATTTAAAATTCTGGCTCCTATAGTATCCTCAGGCGCGAGTCCATAAGGAATTTCCATATGTTCATCTGGTACCAATTTCTCTAAATCTTCACCTATCATCTTTACTAAAAACCTGTGGCCCTCATAATCAATCATTGGACGAATGATCCCATTTAGTTCTATTCCAACGGCGAAATCAATGCCTTCTATTTTTCTTATTCCTAAGGTAATTCTTTGTCCTGCTGGTAATGGTTGTTCGGTATTAGTTTCGTCTATGTAACCACGTAGTTTGATAGTAATACGGGGCAGCGGAAATACTTTTACTTTCATCCTTCTTAGCCTTCGTAACAAGGCCTGCTGTGAACTTCCTGTAAGAAGGCATAGAAAAGGTTATTACCAAACTTGTAATATGCTAAAATAATAAGCTGCAATTTTCAGACATTCTCGAGAAAAACGATTTTAAATATCGACAAACGTTACATGGACCGCCATGCGAGAATATTTTAAGTTCCGATTAGATCAAGCGACAGAGCTTCGAGTTTGTAATTAGTTCCGGCTCAATTCCTGTTTCTGGCATTTTTCCCAATCTTTTTTTTGTTTCAATTTTTGTATTGCAATTAACTAATAAATTTACTAAAATCTGTTGAATAAAGATGCTTTTCGCGTCCTGGGATACGCGCATGCACAAGACGCTAGCGCTGCTGAGCGCGTTTTTTTACTTCACGAAAAAAAAGAAAAACATCTATATATGTGGTAGTACGCGGTCAAATTTTCGACCAAGATGGTCACGAAACATTTTGTGTCTATTTTTAAATAAAATTTCTTAAAGAAAACTACTGAATTTTTCATTAAAATCAAACCAAAATATTCATTAATAGCCATTTTTAAACTGCGCCCCAAGACAATGGGGCTAAAAGTCGGAGTTTATACGGTTAATGTAAAAATCCTTTGTAATCATTGTTCTCCCAAATCACAATACACAAATCACAATATGGAAAATTTTTATCAACTAAAAATTTACATAGTAGGTAGAATATAAAATTGTTTGTCTTCTTTCCCGTTCAAAACGCGTGAAGGAGAATAAATAGAAATTTAATTTTAAACGAGTCTTATTTGAGTTTATCTGAGGTTCGAAGAATAGTTTGTAATAATACGATATTGTGTACAATTGATTTGTTTCGTCGAATAAGATTTTATTTAGCCAAGTCTAAGGTACTCCAAGGTCCACTTCTGTACATAATCCGAGAAAGAGGGGATAAACAATTTTGTAACATCGCTCTAGTAAATAATGTAGTATATTTTACTAATAATAATTATAAATTGTATCATTCTTGCAGATTCATTGTTACTTCTTCACCTACGTTAAAAAGTATACACATACTCATTATTCAAGTAAAAGCCAACCAATTGAAAACAGTTTATGGCTTTATTGTAATATTTTTAACTAAAAATGTATGCATTATTTTCACCACTTGTACCTGGATTTCAAAAATATATATGATGAAGTATAATTCTTGCTTGGAGCATTCCAAAATAATTACAATTTTGACTTGAAATGGGGAACTTTCGGAAACAATTATGATTCTGACTTGGAAGAGGAAATTTTCTAGAAAGATTCCCACCCCTGGGGCGTGGGAAGGCACCCCTGTGACTCGTCACAAAAATAATGTGAATACATTAAAAGGGCTTTTCCAATTTCTCTGTCATTCTGCTTCTGTGATTAGTTATAAAAATACTTGCAGTTACACCCTTAACCTTTTCCAATGTGTTTTAGTCTGTGACGTCGACTAGCAAGATTGCTGATACCGAGGGCCAAACAGTAGCATTAATCACATGGGAAGAAGCTTATTTTTCATTATTTTCGCGAAAAATGATTTTTCCATAAGCGTTTTTTAATGTTATATTTGAATAAACAAATCTTGTGATTTAAACGAATAATCGGTCATTATCATTAATGGCAACGGCCATACCACGCTGGAAACACCAGTTCCCGTTAGATCACTGAAGTTAAGCAGTGTTGGGCGCGGTTAGTACTTGGATGGGTGACCGTCTGATACTACTGCGTTGCTGTTGGCGGTGGTGGGTGTGGTGAGCCCACACTTGTAGTTATTTACTACAAGAAACTATCCACCTAGAAACACTACCCGAATCGGGTAGTGTGACGCTTACCCCTTGAGGCTCGCCGAAAGGGAAATGGCTTAATGGTATATATATATATCCTGGCCTTTCGCCGCCGAAAGTCTGGACGCCATCCTTAAAATATGCTTTTTAAACAATTAGTAAAAAAGTTGTCGGTACCTGCAATTTCTTTTAACGGTACCGACCATTTTCTTACTGATACCTGTTTTGTACACACAACCAATAAAAAATAACTTCTTTAATTATTACTTCTTCATATAAATTTTATATAAGTGTCAGTTTTTTGTCATTACTGGTGCACATCTCCAATTAGTTAATGTTTTATTTATATGAAATTTATTAACGAGATAAAATTCTGGAATTGTGTGCAGAATTTTTTCTAAGAGTTATTTTAGTAAATAGCGCAAAGCCAAACCGACATAAAAAATGTTGAATAAATTTGGGGGTACTGTTAATTTCGATTGATTGTTGATTTTTTTGAAACGAAGAATCACCAATTTAATATTACTGAAGATGTAATTTTAAATCAGAAACATTATTTTAAATGAGAAAATTTGAAAACTTGCAAAAAAAAGTTACTTAAAAACTGTTTCCGAAACAGAATTTTTACTTACTATGATTTCTTATCAATTTAAAAAAAAAAGTTGCATTTTAGTAATTGCCAGCATATTTTTTAAAGGAAAACATTATCTAGAACGCTACTGTTTCCTTTGAAAGTAAAATTTTCTATGGCTGATATCGTTAAACCACTTTTTTCAATAGAAACATCTTTTAAACAAATAATGATATTTTTGAAGATTTTTTTCTAATTTTTTAAATTGGAAACATTAAAATTGTGAGGAATATTTGGCCCGAAAAAGCCACGATTTATTAAAATGCAACCATTCTTAAAAATTGGTAACAAGCGACAGTAAAAAATATTTTGACAAAACATAATGCTTTTTTTCATAAGACATGACCGATAATATCATTGCAATTCTTAAAATAAGGGAAAACTTTTTTTCCCATAAACCTGATTTTTGGCACGATAAGTAATAATTTTCGAAATTATATTTTGAATCCGTGTCAAATAATATATATTAATAATATTATAATATATATAATAATTTATTTAAATAATTTATTATATAATAATATTAATAATATATCATAATTATAGTTTACTTGAAATAATTAATTAGAATAACAATAAATAATAATTTAGAATAATTCATTCAAAAAATTTAAAACTTTGTAAATAGTGAAGCTGAAAATTCCCAAATTTTTATTTTACCATTACAGAAGCGAATTTAATGGAAAAAAACATTAAAACTAATTGACTATGCAAAAATAATTAAACAAATACCATGCCAAAATTAGAAAAAAATAATAATTTTCATCTCTCTCTATCCTTTTTATACCTTTTTCAAAAACTTCCCGGGTAAAAAAATATGTTTTTATTCATATAATCGTAAAGAACAGGAAGTCCGGGAGATATTTCAAATTTTTATTTCATATAAAAAAATTGGTTTTCTCAGCCTTTACTACTTTCACTCCACAAAAATATAAATATAAATTAAAGAGATTTTCTATTACTATTTTAATATTCGTATTTTGAAATTAGAGTAAATAGTGAGGTAAAGCATAAATAGTGAATAAATAGTATAATATACAATATAGTATCTCGCGAAGAACAGGTTTTAAAATCGCAAATAAATTTTGTTCTTTAAATAAAAAAATAAAAAATCACCAGTTTTTATTTTTTCCCTAAAATTTAACAAAAATGCCAATCAAAACGGTTTAAAACCGTTCTCTTTATTGTTATTAGCAACTAAATTATGATAAAAACAAAAAACGTAGCTCTAAATTATTAATGCAAATATCTTTAAAGTTTCTCAACGAATTATCATTTCATAAATAGTCGTACCAATCAAAACTTTTTTTTTAAATATCACCGCCATAAGTCTGTTTTCTAAGATCCAGAAAAAATCCCATCAGTAAAAAAACGGGTTTTGCCAGTTTTTGTTGCTAATTTTGATTTTTTGCGGGTTTTTGAATACAAATTGTTTATAAGACATACAATACTATTTTCTACTGATAATTAGATGTTTATATGATTTGTTCAAACAATTCATTATTATTTCTAACAATTTTCTTTTCGAATAGAGTTAGAATGTCGCGATTTTTCCGAATTTTTCAACTTATTTTCAAATTTCGATCACAGTGAGGTGATAATAATTGCAATTTAAGCAATCTAATTGTTCAAACAAATTATTATTGTTCATAAATATTCTCTCCTATATTAATGCTAGATAGTTACGATTTGTTCTGAAATTTTTTACTTTTTATCCACTTTTCACTTAATGAGGTAACAATTAATGCGAATTGAAAAAAAATTGTTTGAACAATTTATTTTTGTTTAGAACTATCTTCACTTAGATAGTTGCTAGAAAGATGCGGGTTTTTCTGAAATTTTTAACTTTTCTCAGACTTTTTATTTATGAACAAATTAACATTAGAGAGAATCATTTTTTGAACAATCTCTCTTTTTTTTTGTGTGATCATATTTTTCTGAAATAAAAGAGATATTCAAAACATTCTTCACATTTTCTGTATGGATCATATTGAATCTAAATTTTCCTCAAAGTAGTTACTGAGAGCCTTTTTCTAAATAATACTAATATTTATTATTTCTTTCTGAATAAAAAGTCAAAGAAAAGCTGAAAATTTAAGAAAAAACCGCAAACATTCCAGCATTACTCTCAGGCAATTATAAGCAATAATAAATTGTTCAAACAATTATGTTTAAATTGCAATAATCATTATCTCATAATAATTAGTTTAAAAAATTAGGTTTATTAATTTTCAATAATTAGTACACTACCCTTAGTGAAGAGAGAGAATATTATTAAAAATAATACTTAATTGTTCAGAAAATTATTTTTGTTAACTAGAATTAATTTTTACTTTACCCTAATTGAATAGTTGAAAATGAGTTGAAAAATTCAGAAAAAGCCGCGACTTTTCAACTCTATTCTATTTAGTAGTATTCTATTTAGTAGGTAGTAGTATTTCATGTATTATAAAAGAAATGTTGAGTTTCAACTGGATTCGCCAAATATTGACGATTCTGAATAAAATTTACCAAAACGTATTTTTTTATGGGAAGTACATACGTGTTTAACTTCACGGGGCGTGCGGAACCTCTAAATATAATTTTTCTAAAAATAAATCGCATTTACTCTTTTGTGGATTCAGATCAATTTGGAAGCGATATGCATACAAATTTGAAAATAAAATATAGTCCACCCTACCCCTCACTCGTCCGTGAAATGCCCCATAAGTATACGTAATAAAACGAGGAGATATCTCAAAAAGCAGAGTGATTCTTCTATACGACCAATGCCAGTGTGGTCCTTTTTAGACGTACATTCCGAGAGAGGTATTTTCAAAAATGGGGGTATCGATACATGTAATAATTTCAAATTTGAATCATTTCAAATGGGAAATAATATTTTAAAAATGCACTTAAATTTATAAATATATTATATTATAATATTTACCAATAGAATTCAGGAAAATCACTAAAGTTAGCAACAGAGTAACAGTAAGAATCTTCATATTCATTCAATATTGAAAACTGCCACGTAGAAAATTCCTTGTACAATATAACTAAAGAACATCGTGGACTATGTTTTCGTATACTTACGCACTAAGCGCTACCTGCTTCGCCATTTAAAATGATTTTATTGCACGACAGATTGGGAGGTTTAAGTTTATTTTCATAAGATATTTGCGTTCTATAAGTCTATTTTCTACAAGCATAGTTTCAGGTTTCGTTATCAGTTATACATACAAAAAAAACAAAATATCATCAAGTTTTACAGAGTACTATTGACATTATAAAGTCAGTCCGAGTCTCTCCCCATCAATACCTTCTTTCACCACATTTTCAATCCCTATCAGATGCAAACTTTTCCCAGGGTTCGAAGTATTTTTCAACTATTTAAAAAGCCTCAGGGTGATGGCTTCAATATTTTTTAAATATTTTTCTGGAGAGCCAGACGGATACCGTCACGAGATTATGAGGGTTTCCTACGAAACCCTAAAAATACTTTATACGAAATTTTCCCTAATTTATCGAAAACTTGATATGAGTCGGTTTCAGAGGTATTTGATTTTGGAATTGACGTCGAAAGGTACAAATTCAAAATATCGAATCCAATATCGCGCCAGGAGGCAGTATATTAGGAATAGTACATTATGACTATTAAGATATTCATGTTACATGTGTTTGATGTTTCATTTGAAATTCAAAGTTTGACTTGAGCTCTATTCTGCCCAGTCTCCATTCATCACCTGAAACTCAAAGTCAACCAAAGTTTCAATCCATTCCGAGGCTACTCTATTGTTTGTATTATGCATAGTTTAGAGACGCCAAACTACCAACTTGATGCGAGAAATACATTTTGCAAGTTAGAGTCATGTCCAGAATAATCAGCCAAATCGTCGCAAGATGGTGAGTCCAAAATAATTAGCCAAGACATCGTTAGGTGGTGATCTGGTTATAACGTCAGTCCCACCCGACTTCAGTCAATGGCTTGGGAGTACAGGGGTCAGGGACAGAACTAGAACCGGAAGAGTCATGGTTGGTTTGTGTTGCATATTGAGGAGACAGCAGCCTTCTGCAGTTTTTCAATAGATGAGAAAATGTGTACCCTAAAGTTTCCGAAAACTTCCCCAAATTTCATACATGCCACAATTTCCCCACATATTCAGAAATTTCCATAAATTACATAATTTTGCATAAATGTTCATAAATTTCAACGAACCTAAAAAAGAAATTTCCGCAAATTTTCATAAATTGCCATTAGGTTACAGTTTCTTAACATTCTCAGAAATTCCCATGAATTCTTTGAATCTTTGAAATCCTTTGAAATCCCTCAATTCTTGTGGGTAAGTTCTTTGAAATTTCATGGACTTATTTTAAGATCCTTCGAAATTCAATTATGTTACATGAAATCTGATTATATTCCTTTATTGAAATTTTTTAATCTCTCTAATTTTCTTTTTAATTCTTTGAATTACCCTAAAATATTTGAAGTCTTATAAAACATTTTGAGATCTTCCAAAATTTATTAAAATGCCTTATTACATGCCTTTAATATTCCTTAAAATCCTGAAATCCTCGGAAATCCTATGGAATCTGCTGAATGCTCTTCAAGACTTTTTGGAATCTTTTCAGATATCCTAATTGAAAATAACCTTTTTTGTTGAAATTTTTTGTTTTCGGGTTTCAAAGTCAGCTCTTTCATAAAAAATCAGTTTTTTCTATTTTTCATGTATAAACATCTTAGACCTCGAGATGGGGAGTTTAATGCAAGGCTCTGACACACGCGTTGTGTCGTGTGTCAGAGAACGGAGGCTTGCTTCTCTTCGCCCACTCAAAGGAGCCTTTCAGTGTTGCACATTGTTTTCTCACTTTTTCCTTCAAACACCATGATTTTTGTTTTATTTACGTTAATTTTGAGGCTCATGTTTTTCATGCTTATATTAATTTTATTCAATATTCTTTGCAAATCCTCAATTGATTCTGCCATAACAATCGTGTCATCTGTGAAAGCTAACCCACGTACCTTCACTGTTTCGAGATCTACATCTTCTTCGTCGAAAAGGGCCATTCTTTGACACTTATTCATAGATATGATAAGTAGCCATGAGGACATAACGCATCCTTATATAACCTAATTTAATTACATACTATAAGTTTATTATGTCTTCATTGAATAGTTTACAAAAGAATGTAATATATAAGGTAAAATAATCGAAACTTTTCGGCAGAAATTACGATTTATGTATTGATGCTATTTTGCACCGTTACATCGATTGTCCCCAAGAAAATTATCTTAACAAAGATAAGCGTGGACAGCGCGTTTATATCCGTTTTCAAGGAGACACCTTCTCTTCCACCTTACGATTAAAATTTTAATTAACAGCACCAGGGGTGTTCGACACCCCAAAAATTGTTGGACTCTCCGAAACCGTACTAAATTCGAGAAATTGTGTATGTGTCGCCATCTAGCATTGATTGAGATAATAATAATAATATTTTTATGAAAAAAATTTTTTATTTTTTTTCACTTTTGTCATTAAACAATTTTTTTAACATATTTAAAATAAATAAATGGCTATAAAACATATTTCGTTTTGAAGAATACGTATTAAACTATATTAGATAATTTTTTTGTGACAAAATATTCAATACCGGCTGAACAAAACAGGTTTGAACACGTCGGGGTGTTGGACACCCCCTATGCAGTTTACGTAATTTTTCGGAACGATGCAGTTAAAAGGTTAATGACCAAATTTTTCAGAAATCTTTGTGGTGACAGTGTTCTTCAGGACCATTGACATAGGAAATATGAGATCCTTGCTTCGTGTATTCTACTATAGTTACAATAAATCTATTATACCTATATCGGATAGGTTATAAGAGAATTTAATACACTGCTATGCAAAAGTTTCTAGACATCCCTTTTTCAATAGTTTATAAAAACATTCTAGTTTTATGTACAGGGTGGACCATTTTAATCTAATATGGGGAATAACTCAGAATTTTGGTTGGAGATAGAAAAATGTATCAGACAAAAGTTGAAGAAAACAGGAGGGTCAACTACTGGTACCAATGATCTTGACCTTGAATTCAATTTTCCAGGTTATTTTAAGGTCAAAGTGATTTTTTTAAAAATGGGCGCCCCTATTTTTGACCCCAGATTTGAAAAGGTCAGGAAATATTACGTTTAAAATGATATTATCATGAAGGTCATGGCAAAGTCGAATTACGGTCAAATTTGACCTCCATTTAAACTTTGGCCGTCAAGGTCAAGGTCATTGGTACCAGCAGGTAATCCTCTGCCTCTGATAACTTTCGTCGGTAAAATTTCGCTGTTCCCAGCCTCAATTCCGAGCTAACACCCATTATTTGAACATTATCGCAAATTTGACCTTCATTCGACCTCGCCATGACCTTCATAAAAATATTATTATGGACGTGACATTTCCCGCTCTTTTCAAATCTGGGGTCAAACTTAGGGGTTACCATTAAAAAAACTCACTTTGACCTTCAAATAATCTTGAAAATAGAATTTAAGGCCAAGGTCATTGGTACCAGTAGTGGATCCTCTCTGCCCCCTTCAACTTTTGTCTGAAACATTTTTCTATATTCAAAAAAAATTCTGAGTTATTTCCCATAATGGATTAAAATGGTCCACCCTATATATTCAACTGTAAATTTACTTTCAATTATAGCACGGAAGATAATTTTCTTCATTATTTTAGTGACTTGATGAGATATTTCTAGAATTTTTCCTTCGATGCAGTCAAACCTAAACTTTATTTAAAGAACTTATCGATATTGATATAAATTCAGGTTTTCATAAATGAATTCAAAAAATGATAAAACAGTATTCTAACAGATTTATTTGATTGCAAGTAAAATAAAATTAAACCTAATTTTTAAAACAAATTTTCCTGGGAGTGAACTATTTTTCATTTTTATAACTTTCTTAAACCAATTTCAAGATCTGACTGTATCGAAGAACAAACATTCTAGAAATATCTCATTACGTCAGTATAATGCAGAAAATTATCTTCAAAATTAGCTCAAAAACAATTTTAAAAAAGTTGTTATTTCGGAATATATTAATATTTTTCGGAAACATTCAAATTTGACGTTTTTTCAAACAACTTGTGATAAAATTAACACATACTAACCTTTCATTTATGCCCATAAAACGGGTACTTTTATCACCTTTCATGCAATAATTAAACGAAAATTTACAGTTTATTATTATTAAAACTAGGCTGCTTGTTCAACCCATTAGAAAATAGATTTTTGGAAACTTTTGCACGACATAACGTATAAGAGAAAATAAATTTGTATACTGCTACATGTGCGTGAGTTATTATTTGCTTTATGTAACCTATAACCATTAGAAATGCACCTTCACAATTTCATTTTAGCAAACTCCTTTTTAGTCACTTATTCAACACATCAAATCCCACCCTCGAAATCACACATTGGTAACACTTAAATTCATAATTAAAATATATATGAGTATGTGTATGAATGCGTATTTACTTTTAAGTATGTATATTTATAGTAACCTTCTGTTGACATCCCGGATCCAATTTTTTGTATTATAGTTTAGTTCTTAACCTTTGTTAATATCTATTTTTGATTTCAATTGTCAAATCGATCGCCGTCACATTTTAATTGTCATATGTATCACCTGTTCCTTATAGGGCTATTTAGCCCTAGGAACTTTTCATGAATAAATACAAATACAAATTTCAATTTCAGTTAACGTTTACCGAAGACGTTTACGCATAAAATGTATTGGTTCGTAGTTTAGGACGCACGTGATGTTTTTTTTTTAATTAAAATTTAACTATTCTATTTTGTGTTAAAAATTGATCTTTTTAGTTCAAAAACTCAACTGTTTGGTTGAAAATGTATGTAGTTTGTTGAAAACTTGCCTTTTTTGGTAGAAAAATAATCTTCTTTGTTAAATATTTATCTACTTAGTTGAAAATGTATATATTTTGTTGATAATTCGTCTTTTTTATTTTGGGATTGAAAATTTAAGGTTTTTTTTGGGGTCTATATATATTTTTTTTATTTCGGGGTTGAAAATTTAACGTTTTTGTGTAGAAAATTTGTCTTTTTGTTTTAAAAATTCAACAATATGGTAGAAAATTCAACTGTTTTACAGAATATTCGTTTTTTTATTGGAAATTAATTTTTTAATTGAAAATTTAACTATTCCATTTTTGGTTAAAAATTGATCCTTTAGTTTAAAAATTGAATTATTTTATTGAAAATGTATTTTTTATTATACCTTAATCGAAAATTCGACTTTCGATGCCTGTGGATCGGGTGGAAAATCAAATGTTCTAACCTAGGGAAGAAAGTGACAGATAAATTTATTTTGTTAGAAATTCGTCTTTTATAGTAGAAAACTAATCTTCTTGGTCAAAAATTCATCTTTTTGGTTGAAGATTCAATTATTTGGTTGAAAATTTTAATGTTTTGTAGTAAACTCGTCTAACTGGCTTGAAAGTTCTACATTTTGAATGAATTTTTTTTTCTTTATTGTTGAAAATGTTGTGGTTGTTGAAGATTCTAGTATTTTGTAGAAAACTCGTCTTTTTTGGTTCAAGTTAACTAGTTTTGGTTTGAAATAAAAATACTTATTTGAACGTTGAATATGTAACATTAAAATGACCAAAATACCCATTCGCACCAGAGTGCCAGTTACGGGTGTCGGATGAAGTGTGCCGTTTAAGGGTTAATTAAAAAAAAACATAATATTTACATTACCATCGCAATGAGAAGGTATACGTTCAATGTGCAAATTGACTTTTGCGGATTTCATAAAATCTTAACGTTTTCAGATCCACTGATTGAGCAAAAATAGATTTTACATCGGTGTCTGTCTATCGGTCTCGTTCATGAACACGATAACTTTCGAAGAATTTATCCGATTTGATTGGCCTTTGGCAGACTGTTTAGACTTTAGAGACCTAAACAGGAAGGACAAGTTTCTTGACTAGAAACTTTTGACCAACGGTTCTGGCTTTATCTATCGGAAATTTAAAAAGAAATCAAAAATAAATTCAATTTTCCCGCAAAACTATCTCAACCTTTGTAAGGGTTGATGCGTGACTTTAAATTTTCGAATTTCTGCTTCGTGATCGATTTATTAATGACTATTTTGATGTTCACACATAATTTACTCGTTATTTCATTTGTATGCTTCATGTATCTTCTAACTTTCTTATTTTTTCAATCTTAATTAGAATCTGTGGAGCACCCATAAATTTATTACTTTTACATTCTCATCATAATGAGAAGGTACTACTAAAAAACACGGATTTCTTTCAATCTCCACATTTCGAGAACCCCTGAATCCGAAAAAACAGGGTTTTCAATGGCGTATGTCTGTCTGTCCGTCGCTGTTGTTATCGTCGTTGTTGTCTGTATACTGGATAGAAAGTTTTCTCTGCATTTCTTGACCTAGAAAAAGCATTCGACAAGGTAAATATTAATAAACTTTGGGAAGTACTTAAAGAGTACGGAGTCAATGGAGTTGACATATGGGAAAGAAATCAGTTAAGATGGTTTGGACATCTTGAAACAATGAAAGATGAACGACTGACCAAACAACTGTATAAAGGTAAAGTAAATGGCAGAATGCCCAGAGGTAGACCGCCCAAAGAATGGTTAGAATCTGTGAATGAGACATTAATCCGAAGAGACATAAGAAGTCATAGAAACACGAGAGTTTGCATGAAAAAATGCATGGACGTGAAGGAAGCTAGAGTAGTATGACACGACAGAAAAGTGTGGCGACAAATAGTTTGTAAACAGAGTGACAGTAGAATGAATGACGCCCGAAACAAAGACCTTGGATACTAATGGGCCCAAGAGGGGAACCACACATAACAATTTTGTGAGGCTCTTCACTTGGGGTGATCGCTAGAGAGATTGATCAGCAGCCTGGGTCGGAGCAGTGTTGCGAAACGAACATGTCATTTAAATAAATAACACGAGAATTCCAGATCAATCTAAAAAATCTGTACCCTTTCCTCACATTACTCGATTCCTCACCGAGCAAATCACGCCTACTCCGAAAGGGGAATGAATGGCTCAATGGTATAATAATAATAATGATGGGATATAACCGAATTCCCGATTTGAGTATAGAAGTGAATAAAAAAAATTACAGAACAGATTTGAGATATTTTAAGAAAAACAAAGATAAATCTTTTAGTTTCCCCTGAACCTTTCCTTACCCTCTTCTTTTTTTAGAAATGAAGGAAAAAAATTAATTTTTTCAGTACAACCCAGTACGTACAGAACATCCAATTATGCGTTTATAGGGTAGAGGAATTACTGACTCTGAAAAATGTTTCTCTTATACATTTTCTCTTATAAACGTTGAACAAATTGTTAAATCTGTATATGTATATCATAATTTCATTCTGCCACATAGGTCTATTGAATATACCAATCGTTTTATCCTATCATAACAAATAAATGTAGTACTTACATACAATATTGCTATATTCCAAAAATTAAAAAAGTTTTTCTTTTAAAAACATCAGAAAGATTTGTGAATCTGTACATATCATAACTTAATTTGTCCATCGTACATTTCTACATACATGAATCAATTTATCTATATTTCTAATATTTAAAAGAACAATTCACTCATACCATAGATTCTCAAAGATGAAATATTTGTTATCAAGATAGCTATCAATATTCTGTCGAATCATATTAATTGAATACCTTCCTGTCTCAAAAAATGTTAATTTACACAAACACACACACACAAACAGAGAGAAAGGCGCGGAATTTTTTAAACACATTACCTTCGGAAAATGTGTATCGTTTCCTCTATGGTGAAGCAATAAAGCATACATTCTTGCATGGTCAGACAATGCTGTAATTTAACATGATAAACCGCACTTTTTACAGAGAATTTAGGTATGAGAAAATAAGAGAATATGTATAAGAGAATTAGATATAAGAAAATTTTGGTATATTTGATTATTTTAATGCATTTTATTACTCGTGAACCAATTTAAATCCTTTAAAAACACAAAGAGTTTAAAAAACAACAGCTGATCATTATTTGTTACTACACAGAAAAAATAAAGTTTTATTTTGAACTAAAAAATTATGTTAAAATATACTGAAAAAAAATTAAACCGTAATTGATTCATATTAGGCAATACGAATATTGATAGTAATTCAATAGTTTTTCAGTTTTTACATTGCACAAGAGAGTGAACATAACTGCAGTTCAAAATTAGTTTTTTAAAAGATGACCTAAAGCAAAATTGAATTTCTATTTTTTTTCGGTTTTCTCTGTGTACTGCCCTCATTACACATTAAAAAGCATTCGTAAGTATCAGTCGCCAAAAACATTTAAAATTCTGGCTTGAATAGTATCCTCAGGCGCGAGTCCATAATGATTATACATATGTTCATCTGGTGCAACTTCCACTAAAGCTGCACCGATCATCTGTACTTGAATCTTGTCGCCCTCATAAGCAATCACTGGACGAATTATCCCATTAATGTCTATTCCAACGGCGGTATTAATTCCGTTTATTTTTCTTATTCCTAAGGTAATTATTCTTCCTACGTGTAATGGCTGTTCGGTATTAGTTTCATCCATGTAACCACGAAGTCTGATAGCAATACGAGGCATCGGACATACTTTTCCTCTCAACTTTCTCAGCCTTCCTAGCAAGGTCTGCTGTGAACTTTCTGTAAAAGACATAGAAATTGATAAATTCTAATAGTTGAAATATCAATTTTCAATAAGGAGGGCCTACGTCCCTCGGAATTTTGTTTGGATTCATACTCCTTCTAGTAAAAGGTAATTATCAAACTAAAATAATAAGCTTAAATAATAACCTGCTCTTTTCTGATATTCTCGAAGAAAAAAACGATTTAAAAAAGTCGACAAACGTTACATGGACCGTGATGCGGGAGTATTTTAAGTTACGATTAGATCAAGCGGCAGCGCTTCGAGTTTTTAACCGCATAGTTCCGGCTTAATTCGTGTTTCTGGCTTTTTTACCATTTTTTCCGGTTTTTTTATTGCAATTGGCTATTGAATTCATTTGAATCAAACCAAAATATTAATTGATAACTATTTTTAAACTGTCGGCGCCCCACACCAATGGCGCTAGAAACCGAAGTTTGTACGGTTCAGGTAAAAATCCTTTGTAATCAATGTTCTCCAAATCACAGTGCACAAATAACAACTCAGAACATGGAAATTTTTCATTTTTGTCAACTAACAATTTACATAGTAGGTAGAATATAAAATTGTTTGTCTTCTTTCACGTTTAAGACGCGTGAAGGAGAATAAATAGAAATTTAATTTCAAACGAGTCTTATTTGAGTGTATTTAAGACTCATTTAGGGGGTAATTCAACCTGCAAAACTCACCTGAAAAACTCAATTCCAAATGCTAGCGTAAC
This sequence comes from Andricus curvator, assembly GCA_932195095.1. NCBI lineage: Eukaryota > Metazoa > Arthropoda > Insecta > Hymenoptera > Cynipidae > Andricus > Andricus curvator. The sequence continues at coordinate 25,250 of CAKNYM010034455.1, forward strand.
GAGTGCTCCCCCGCCCCCCCCCCCCCCCGTAATTTTTTTTTTTTAAGCTCAAATCCATATTTGTTGCGAAAAGTTTCTGTGGATCGTCAAAACTTGCGATAAATAGGTTAAATTCCTTAAATATTGAATCCCCAAAGCAACAAAAGAGAAATAAACAGAACTGGCGCGATATTCAAAATAGAAGAATTATTCCAACAGACATAGGAGTCTATTTCGGAATTTTTTTAGTCATTATTTTACTTTTAATGTATTTTTCCTTTTTTTTAGTGTTTTTATACAAATATATTTTTCAATAAGATACATTTATCATGGTTTTTAATAATTTATTACAACTTTATAAAAACTTTATAAAAAACTTTGTAATAATACAATGTTGCAATACAATTGATTTCTTCTGTCGAATAAGATTCATATTAAGCCGAGCTCTAGTAGATAATTTAGTAAATTATACTAATAATAATTATAAATTGTGTGATTCTTGCAGATTCATTGTGACTTCTTCACCTACATTAAAAAGCGAACACATACTCATAATTCACCTGAAAGCCAACCAAAACAAAATTGAAAACAATTCCCGGTAAGAAGAGAAGAATTCAAAAAAATTCAGAATCTGAATTCCCATTAATACGTGAATTTTCCTTCATCGAAAGTTCCACCAACGAGTAGAAAAAAAGCAAAACCTATTCCTTTTAATTGACTTATAAAAATTGAATGGAAGTGTATTGGGAGGAATTAAAAAATTGAGGAATGCAAAAGAAAGAATAGAAAGAAAGAGAATAATATCACTTTGAAAACGCAAAAGCTACCCTTTTTAATCCACTCAGAAAAATTTAATGAAAGCGTATTGGAAGGAATTAAAAAGTGGAGAAATGTCAAAGAAAGAATAGAAAGGAATAGAATAATGTAACTTTTAAGGTGAAACTGTGAATTGAAATAAATGCATTTCTTAAATAAATAAGTATTGTATTTGGGTAAATTATGTGAACATTTTTTCATTAATCTATCGAACAGAAACATATTTTGACTGATTTCATATGAAATCTGTCTTGGAACACGCACTACTGCTATGCAAATTTTCATGGATTGCACAGCCACACAAAAAAAGTATACTGAGTCAAAAAAACGATCTATATAACATTGTAGTAATATTGTTCCAGCATAGTCAAAATCCAAATTTTTTTAATTTTCTGCTTACCATTTTTTTTTGTTTGCTTTGAATTTTTGGTTTAGGTTAAATTTTTGCAACTTGACTGCTAAACATCTGAAATCGTTTTAGGGTTAAGACAATATAAAATATAATTATTACAATCATTCCACCGTTATGATAGACAAACAAATTGAAATTTCCAAACTTATATTCCACAAAAACGAATAGAAAATATGCAAGTGCAGATATTTTGTGGACAGATTAGAAGGAATTAAAATAATCGCAAATGAAGCATGTCAGAATGAAATTAAAAATAACCATGACAAAAAAATTGAAATTTCCAAACTTATGTTGTACACGGAGGAATAGAAACCATGTAAGCGCACACATTTTGTGGACGGATTAGAAAGAATTAAATTAATCGAAAGTACAGCATGTAAGTATGGAATTGAAAATAACCATGAGAGGTGTGTCTACTGCTCGCATTATGAGGAATTGAAAAAATGGAAAATATGTTCGCCTGCGTGGAACACAACACAAGTGGCAATCGTTAAGGAAATAGAAAAGAATTGCTTTCGTAGATAAACCTATTTTTTCGTTGGGCACTTCTCCCGATGGAAAATTAGCACATTCAAAAAAATTAAATAATGCTCACTCTTTCGTTTATATCTGAAAATATTAATTTTTCTCTATTCTTCTCTTCTTACCGGGAGAAAACATATTTAGATTAAATAAAGCTTCTCATTGATAATTTTGATTACAATTGAAAACTTTTGAATGTTTCAATTTTTAATTTACATGATTCGCAATCAGAAGAGTTCTGCGCCAGGTATGCTGTTATTTTTTCATTGAATGACGTGTTGATTATATGAATGATTCTCATTTCTTAATTATGAAGAAATAATTTGTTAATACGTTTATATTGGTGGAAGTTATGTAGCCTATTGACAAGTCAGGAATCGTCAGAAAAAAAGTCAGGACTTCTGACCATTTCTGACGACTTTTGTTACGTTTCTCGACAGAAATCGTCAGGAAAAGTCAGAATTCATGAGAAATGTTCAGAAATCGTCAGAGCTTGGGTTCGAAGGATAATCCTTTTATTAGGGGTCCAAGAATAGAATGCCATAAAATCTAATCCCTTTTATATTTGCCAGGTTATTTATATTATTTATTCATGCATATTCTCTTTTTACTTATATTTAATTATTAATATTTATATATTAAATGACTCTGAAGGTGAATCTGAAAATTTTGTCCGTTTTGACGTATCTCTTTCTCTTTACAAGATACATTATATTTATCCTAATTTTAAATTTTTTAGGAAAATTTTTAGTTATCTGAAGTCGTCGAAACCCGTAGATTCTGAATTTCTAACTTTTGAATCTGTATATGCAACATTGACAAAAAATTTATTTTCAATTTTTAATCCTTTTGGGTTGGCCTACCTGCGGTCCTAGCCGATGAGCTACCTGATAGGATGTGAATTAGCATATCTTCAGAAATAGTCAGAGTCGTCAGGAATGGTCAGGATGTTCAGGAATCGTCAGAACTTCTGACCATTTGTGACGATTCCTGACTTTTTTTTTTAGTAGGGTATACAAAAACAACAACAAAATCATAATGAGCTCCAGAAACTCGCAAAACCAAATTTTTTACTTATGTGGTGGCTTATTCTGAGGAAAACTGTTGAGCTTCAACTGGATTCACCTGATATGGACGAATTTGAATAAAATTTACCAAAGCGTATTTTTTCTTATGAGAAATACATACATGTTTAACTTCACGCGGCTTGCGGAACCTCTAAATATAATTTTTCTACAAATAAAATCGCATTTATTTTTGTGTGAATTCAAACAAATTGTGGAGCGGTATTTATGAAAATTTTAGAAAAAAGATGATTGGACCACCCTACGCCTCACGTTTCCTCAAAATGCCTCATAGGTATGCGTACTAAAACGAGGGGAAATCTCAAAAAGCAGAGTGATTCTTTCAGACGACCAATGCCAGACTGGTCATTTTAGACGTACACTCCGAAAGAGGTATTTAAAAAAATGCAGGTTTTGATGTATGTAATAATTTTCAATTGGATTAATTTCGAATAAGAAATGATATTTAAAAATTCACTGAAATTTATAGATATATTATCATATTTACCAATAGAATTTAGAAAGACTGCTAAAGTTAACAACAGAGTAACAGATAGCATCTTCATATTCTTTCAATATTGGAAACTGCCACGTAGATGCCACTGTGTTCTCGTATACTTATATACTAGGTACTACCTGCTACCTAATTAAAAATGATTTTATTGCATGACAGCTGGGAAGGTTATGTTTATTTTCGTAAGATATTTGCGTTTTATAAGTATATTTTCTACAAGCATAGAATCGGGTAGTGTCACGCCTACCCTGAAAGGGAAATGGCTTAATGGTATACATACATACATACATACATAGTATCAGGTTTCGTTCTCAGTTATACATACAATAAAACAAATATCATCAAGTTGTACAGAGTGCTAATGTCTGCGTGAATGGTAATAATATTTGAATGAGTTCCGAATATTAACACACCTTACAATGCACTATAACGACGCCTGCATTCAATATGAGTCTATATGCTGGCAGCTCCGTCTATGAGACTATATGTAACATGTGCCGTGTATGAGTCTATCTGCATTTTTGGCGATTTGGAGTTATTATTATTTTCTGCTAGAATAGACTATTCTGCGTCATGTGCTCAAATATGAGACAATTTAATGAGATAATGAGGGAGCAAAACCGAAAATATAAATGAGCCTTTTGAGTCAATTTCAGTGCATTATAGGCCTTTGTGTATTCTGAAACATAGTTTCTAAGCTAAGAAAAATAATTACGTTATATATAATAAGTTTCAACTACTGTGTTAATTCATAAGAAAAATATATTAAATATGTAATATTAATATTATTATTCTACCATTAAGCCATATCCCTTTCGAGGTAAGCGTGACTCACTTGGTGAGGAAGGGAATGATGTGGGGGAGGGGGTATAGATTTTTCAATCACAGAAAAAACTGGGGTTTCCAATAGAACCCATTTTTGGTTCCAAAGGAGCTGCAACAAAAATGAACCCCACTTGCTGAAAAGGAACCCAAAACGATAAATGAGCTCTAAATGATACCTCAGTTGGGGTTCTAAAGGATCCCAATTGTAAATGAGCCTATTTCTAAAGAACCTATTTTTCGCTTTGCCCACTTCGACATTTTGTTTAATTAATTATAAATTTTTTACTGAAAGCACACATGTAATCAAACTCTGATGGACATAACTTCATAAAGACAATGAAGGTACAAAATATTACCGTAATTAAAATAGATATAATGAGTTGATAGATGTAATTTGCAGGTTATGTAACAAGCTTGTAAACCACGAAGTAGTATAAGGAGATCCAACCACGAAGTAGTATAAGGAGACCCCACTCCCGGAAAATTTGGACGCGTGGATTCGGATTTAGTTAGTTTGCATCGCTTCTAGCGCCTCTTGCGGGAACATGCATACATGCATACAGATCTACATACATACAGGCAAACACATTCGTACAATCTGTGTTTCGTGACAAGCATGTATGCGTTTGTTTACACCCGGCTTACACTATTGGCCCCGCCATTTGTAAATCTTGTATTTCAACGCTTTTCCGCAAGGGGCGCTGCGAACGATGCAAACTAACTAAATCCGAATCCATGCGTCCAAATTTTCCAAAGACCGCATGGGAGTGGGGTCTCCTTATACTACTTCGTGGATCCAACTCTAATATAAAGGATACCCCCCATTTTTCCGTGCCCACTTCCTATAGCATACCCACAGCATCGCAGATTAGGTATTGCAGCGCTTCTCATGAGAGAATTTGAAACTGTTCAAAACCAACGGCAAAACCTATGTTATAACGGTTTTCCGCAAGAGGCGCTAAAATACGTTATCTGAAGTGCTATAGGATGTGGGCAGGGAATAATGGGGGGTACAATTTTCCGAAATGGCCCATAGAGTTGGATCTCCTTATACTACTTCGTGTTGTAAACATAAAGGCTTATTCATATGCAAGAAACTTTTCGACATGTCACTTTTTAAAAGTACAAATATATATTATTAGAAGTACTGTAGGGTCGTTGCAAAAACAAAATTTCCTTTGTTTTATAATTTTAACATAAAATATAAAAATAGATAACCAATTTTTTTCGAATTGGAAACGAATTTTTTTAAAGTCTTAATGCGCATGCGTCGCACCAGCAGCCTCACTGCATGTTGATCGCGCGCTTATTTGAAATGATAAAATATGCAAATCAATTTTTTACAACATAATTATTATAATGTTATTATTATAATTATTGTTTAATAATTTTTAAGTACAAAACATATTATGAATTATTCAGAATTGACATTTGTGAAGAAAAGTCTTCCTTATTTTGAATTTAAAGTCAATAATTCATTTGTAAAGAGTAAAATCAAAGAATTAATTTACCTTTCACTCTAAAAGTCTATTTTGTGATCTGAAAATTAATTTCTTTGATTCTAAACTGATGATTTATCATAAAAAATTAATTTACACATTCGATAATTTCAACAACAAAAAAAACATATACAGCGAAAAACACGATAATTGACAGAAATGGACTTGTGGATTGAACTATTTAAAAACTGTTACAGATTGAACTATTTTTAAATTTAAAACATTAAAAATTGTGATAATTACATGTGCAATAGTTCAAAATTGTATTAAATACATGCAGGAATCATCACAACAACTGGTTTTCCTTCCCCAAGCACATACATTTTCAGGGTGGCGATTCGGCGGACAATTTCAAATTCCCGGTTATTTCCCGGGTTTTCCCGGTCAAGTTTTTCAATTTTCCCGGTCAACTAAAAGTAACATATTCATATTTGCCGTAAAACGCAAACATTTATTTTAATTCATGACGTTCACTCTGAACATCCTTTAACACAACAGAACAGGACATTGCAAAATAAATGAATTTTCAAAAAATACTTTAAGTTTCCACTAAAAATATCAATTTTTCAACAACAAAAAAATGAAAAAGTTAAACTTTTCAACCAAAGTGATGAACTTTCAAATAAAATTATGAATCTTCAACAGAATAGTTAAATTGTAAAAAAAATAAAGAATGAATTCTCAGCTAAAATTATGAATATTTAACTGGAACACTTGAATTTTCGACCAAAAAGATTAATTTTTAAACCAGAAGATTAATTTTCAAATAACAATAATTATTTTCAACCAAAAATGGAATAGTAACGTTTTTAGTGAAAAAAAATTAATTTTAAACCAAACATAAGAGTTTTCAATTAAAACAATGAATATTCAACTGAAATAGTTGAATTTACAGACAAAAAAATTAATTTTTACTAAAAGAGATAAATTTTTCAACCAAAACTTAAATAATTATATTTCAAGTTAAAGAAATTAATGTTTAACCAAACAAACGAAGTGATGAATTTTCAAATAAAATTCTAAATATTTAACTGAAATAGTTGGATTTTAAACCAGACAGATGAATTTTTTTACTGCAATGATGAATCTTTAACTAGAATAATTGAATTTTGGACCAAGAAGATGAATTTCTACCAAAAGACGAATTTCCAACTAAAAAAGATAATTTTTCTACCAAAAATTGAATAAATAAATTCATAGGCAAAAAAAAGAAAGTTAAAAAAAGGAGATGAATTTTCAACTAAAATTATGGAATATTCAACTGGAATAATAGTTACATTTTCATTAAAAAAAAATAATTACCTAAAATATTTTAAGTAATTTATTTAATAAATTACATTTTTCTATACAAAATTATAGACAATGAAATGAATAATTGGATGAAAAAACTTCACTTCATTGGCGAATTTGTTGATGACAGCTCTCTCAGTTTGCGGAAATTGTTACAAAACATTTATTTAATTTTTTTTTCATGAACATATTGCTCAAAAAGTGTTGCCTCGAAAAAAAAGTAAATAAACGTTTTCAAAATCCTAATACCGATTGGTCCTATTGGGAACGATTGAAACTTTGCAACACTAAATCAAAGATATTATAAGCTTATAATATCTTTGACTAAATCTTTCCCAATCGTGCACACACGATTAAGAAACACGATTAGAAACAATTCAAATTTCTCTCTATCATTCTGAATTGTTTCAACTAATTATTTCTAGAAGGGTAAACAGTTTGCTTTTTCCAAAAATTGTACGCATAATAAATAATAATATCGTTTGTGTTTGCTTTACCGACATATTCTGTAAATCGCGAAATTACCAACCCGACCTTGCAAGCGGTTGGTTTGTGAATGCGCCTTTATTTTGTTCCTTTCAAGTGCGCTCTAAACGAACCCTTTTGGGTCTCTGCAGGTATCTATTGGAGCTCAAGTTCGAAAGGATACCAACTTTTATTTGAGCCGCAACATTAGTGAACCCCCAGTTTTTTCTGTGATTGATCTAGAATTGCCATGTTATTTACTTACATAACACGTTCGTTCCGCAACACTGCTCCGACCCAAGTCGCTGATCAGTCTCCCCAGCAATCACCCCAGGTGAAGAGCCTCACAAATTCATCGTGTAAAGCTCTCCACTCGGGCTCATTAGTGTCCAAGGTCTTTTTTTCTGGCGTCATTCACTCCACGGATACTCTTCATCATGCATTTCTTATAAATAATTTTTCGCCACACTTTTCCGTCCTGGCATACCTCATTAGCTACCTTCACGTCCATTCATTTTCTCATGCAAGCTCTCATGTTTCTATGGCTTATTTCTCTTCGAATTAGTGTCTCATTTACACATTATAACCATTCTTTCCGCAGTCTGCCTCTGGGCACACTGCCATTTACTTTACCTTGATACACTTGTTTCGTCCGTCGTTCATCTTTCATTCTCTCAACATGCCTCAACCATCTCAACGAATTTCTTTCACATATGTCAACTAGTGTCTCCTCTACACCACATTTTTTGAGGAATAACTCATTACTCACTTTGCCCATCAGTGTTTCGCCGCAAATCCTGCGGAAGAATTTCATGTTAATCGCGTTAATTTTACTCTTATTCTTTTCTTGGCAGGTCCAGGTCTACCGTACAGCACAGTCTGTATAAATATAGAGTATTGCCCTTTTGGCTTTACTTCATATTTTTTTCTGATCATTGGTCCTGCTCTACCGATAACCTTCTTACCTCATTTATACGCCTATCTAACTTTCCATCTATCTTTCCGTTATTTGTGAATAGGCTACCAAGATAGACGAACTCATCAACTTGCTTTATTCTCTCATCGACAATGTTGCACATTATTTTCTGACCTTTTCCTTTGAATACCATAATTTTTGCTTTATTCACGTTAATATGAAGGCCCATGTTCTTCATGCTTCTATTCAGTTTGCTCAACGCTCTGTACAAGTCTTCTATTGACTCTGCCAATTAAAATGGCCAAAGTACCCATTCGCACCTGTGTGTCGTTTACGAGTGTTGAGATGAAGTGTGGCGTTTTAGGGTTAAATAAAAAACGAATTAATTTTTACATTTCCATCGTAATGAGAAGGTATTCGAATAATGTATAGAATTCCTGAAAATAAAAAAAAAGAATCCAACGACCAGATTTGGGCAACCACTAAAAAATGCTCCTATTGTAATTTGAAGAAAAACAAAAGAGAAAAAAAGAATTTCCTTTTTCCTTGGACAAAAAATAAAAAAGAGGAAAGAAAAATGAGAAGGCAACCAACCAAATCCC